>JARYGA010000412.1:0-26320 GCA_030545235.1 Helianthus tuberosus
TTACAAAGTCATGATGCACTGAATTGTAATGTATTACAAAATTTCCATAGAATTTTTACTGAGGAATTATTGAGGACTGACTCATTAATAAGCTCAAATCGGGTCACACTTAAACGAACTCGATGTTGACTTGAAGTTTATTCCAAAAAACGAGCACAAACCCAAACTTGATTTGGCTCACGAGACTAATTAACGACCAATTGTTTATAAAAATAAATAATTTGATAGAATATCTATACACACAGCGTATGCGCGAGACACGTGGAACACAAGCACTAGTAATCATTTAATATGTATTTTTTTAAATTAAAAAAAAACTATAGCAATGTCATACTCAAATTAAAAAAAAAAAAAATTAAAGTATATCATTTTTATTATATACTTTAAAGAAATATTAACTTTTGAAAAACTTATAATAATTTTAAAAAATTACGAGGGAAAGTTAGTTTAAAAGTTAATATTATTTTTATAAAGAAACGTAACATATGTTTTTAAAAAAATTGTAGTTACTAAGATTATTAAAATTATCTTATTATCCTTTTTATATAAAATAAAATAACATAACATAACATAATATAAATTGCCAAAATCCTCCCTGAGGTTTAGACATGTTTGTTATTTTCATACAAAACAACTTTTTTTATACAATATAGTTCTTCACTTTTAAGATTTTTTGTCATTTTCATCCAAACGTCTAATTTGCTTTATTTTTTCTATCAAACATTTGGATGAAAATGACAAAAAATCACAAATCTCAGAGACGATTTTGGCAAAAAAAAGTCAGACGATTGGATGAAAATGACAAAAAATCTCAAAAGTAAAGTACTATATGGTACAAAAATTTTATTTTGGATGAAAATGGCAAACATGCACAAACCTTATTGTAACACCCCGTGTTTCGAAAGTCAAAGTCAAAGTCAAGATTGAAGTCAAAGGGAGACAAGATTGCTAATTGCGATCTGTCACTCTTTGCTCAATTCCTGTTTTGATTTCTTTGACTTGTAATTAGTATATCTTATGCTTTACGATTAGTTGTATTATGTGGAGTATTTGTTAATATTCGAGGTTTAATCGCTATTTATCGATGTTAATCGCATGTCTGATCAATTTATCGCTTATCGCAATCGCATTCGCAACTCGAATTATGTGTGTCGGATGTTGTTTTATGTGCGTGTGCTACTTATGTGTTACTTGTGCATGTTATTTATGTTTTATGATGTGGTGATTAATCGAAATGCAATCGCAACTCAATCGTAAACGAACATTAAATAAGGATGCTTGTATGTTGATATAGTAGTTGAGATTAAAAGTAATTTGATAAGTAAATCTATCGCCTCGCTCGCTTGAACCGCATCGCAACGCTCAACACTCGAATCGAAACTGCAAAACTCGTCGCGTCGTGCACTCGAACCGAGTGGCCAGCCGACCGAGTTGCCACCTAATCGGACCACCACCCGACCGGAGTGCCACTCGACCGAGCTACCACCCACCCAGGTGCCACCCGGTCGGATTGCCACTCGACCGAGCTGCCACCCGGACGGGGTACCACTCGAGCGACCAGCCTCCCCCCCCCCCCCCCCTTTTCCATTTATGGAAACCCTATAAATACCCCATATGTCAACCTCACTTGATGTTGGCAGCCCTCTTTCTCTCCTACTCGATCCAGCCGCTATTTCTTCAGATTTCTCGCGATTCTTGTAAGTTTTCCACCTAAATCTTGTACTTTCTTTATCTACACGCCCTCCTACACATTTCTATCTTTTGAATCTTAACTTTTAACCGTGAAATCACTAGATTTGAGGTGTTCAAGGATGATGTCATCATGGTGTTCATAAGAACTTCATGTTTTGGCTTCAATCCACCAAGAACAACTCAGATATGAATGATTTCCACATGAATGAACAAAGATCTATTATAGATCTGAATATATTCATGGTGAAAAGGATTGAAAGATGGTTTTCTAACTTTCTTTCAACTCTTTTACACTCAATGCACTCAAATCCGATAGATTCGGACCTTGTTCTGATCTTCTACCCATTCTTGGTGTCGTATCGGTTCCAGATCTGAATTCTATCCAAGAGGTATTGACTTCAGGTTTGAACATGAACTACCGACTCGAACTATGAACCGGTCGGACTAGGGTGATTCCTGTTCGGTCAAGTCACTTGAGCCGAGTCGAGGGGTTGTTCAAGAATGTTATCAATGTACCTTATTAAACACTTCAAAACTTCAAACTACCAAAACAACCAAGGAAGAAGACGACCAGGTCATCTGGGATGGATTACCGTCCGATCGGATTGTCGTCCGATCGGATTGCCACACGACCGGACAGCCACCCGGTCGGATTGCACCTTGGGTCCCACACTTAACTGTTATTTCATTTGAGGTTTGAACATCGAACGGTTTGCCGTCCGATCGGATTATCACTCGACCATGTAATGTTTTGACTTGAACACTTAAACAAATTTACAACATGTTCAATCCGAACGGATTGCCACCCTATCGGATAGCCATCCGATCGAGTGACCGTCCTGCTGTGAACTTGTTCTCAAACAGGTGAAGTCTCGCTAATCGGATTGCTGTCCGATCGAACGGCTGTTCGACCGACCGACCTGAAAGGTAGAGTTACTTCTCTATTTTTAAAATGCTACAACGAAAACTTTAAAAGACAAGCCATCATACACAAACACATCCATCCCAAGCGAGGTAACAATCCACTCGCATGGCCATCCGATCGGATGACCGTCCGAACGGATTGTCACCCGATCGATCGACCGGCCACCCGATCGGATTGCCACCCGATCGGATTACCGTTCGACCCACTGACACTTCACACCATTTTACGCACCGACTTTCGCTTATATTATCGATAACTGTTCAGGCTATTATCCTCTCTAGCGCTCCCTTCAATCCATTAATTCAACCGCTGTGAGTATACTCGATCCCTTTTTGCCTTACGCACTTTTGGGTGTTACATACGTTACTTATTCTAAATCACATCGAACACACTACGCAATACTTATAACGCTAACCGTTACAGCATGTTATACGTGACTTAATGAATGCTTGTTTGTTATGTTTACACATGGAATGTTGTCTACCTGCCTTAGCAACGATAGTACTATAGTTTGGACTCAGCACCTATTCACTCAGGGGTTGTTAAGGACAATTTTTTACATGGCTCACAGTGGTGAGTGTGTATTACGAACTGCCTTGGGCAGTCAACCCGCAGTCATTGGTATTGATAGGTTCATGTCGATAACTTACGTGCTTCATTTCACACTGTGTACGTGATGGTTATGCGTAAACGATTTCGAACTCTATTATATCTATCAAACTTGTATGCTCACCTTTACACTATGTGTATTGACTTTTACTTTAACGTATATGTCAGGTGCTTAAGATGATAGGATGCTTTGTTTGCTGTGAAATCGAGGCTAGGAAAGACTCTAGAAACAAAGACAATTTATTTTTATTGCTTAAATCTGAGTTGTCGGAACTTGTGTTTGTTTGAAGAATATCCATGTCTGTAATAACTACATTATCTTATGGGTCATGGTATGGGACATGATATTTTAAACTATTCGGTAATATAGTCGTTATGGAATTTCTTTGAACAATCTGTTTCGCTCAGTGTCGCGCCCCGATGATTCCGCCATCGGTTGGGGTGTGACAGATTGGTATCAGAGCCATAACTATAGGGAATTAGGCAAGACTCGACCTAGTCCGGGTCGACGTCTTAGAAATGAGCTAGTCTATAGTTAGGTACCAACAGACCGACTTGTACATATCCTGTAGGGATTATGTACGAGCTTACTTGCTATTTCTCGCCATTCTCGCCTACGCTACACTATCACTGCACTCTAATTTTCAAAGATGAACGAGCAATTAGGTCGAGATTAGGTGTGAAAACCGCAAACTCTTGGCTAAATTGCTTGTTCGACCCGCATTTTATCTACAAACAGGGGAATTTGCGTTAAAACAGGAGTGAAATCCATACTTTGACACATAATTTCTCCTTTATTTTATCAAAAACAGGAACGAAGTCGTTAAGTCAAGGGTGAAACCCGAACCTCGATGACTTGTTTCGATCTCTATTTTGTTTTACAAAACTCTCACCAAAGTCTCGACGGACTCCAAAGACCTGAGGTCGCACTGAGACTAGAAGGATGCGTGCCATTCGCCCAGATTCGAGGCGAGAGCACAGTCCCAAGCTTAAATTGCGCACAGAAAGTCCTTTGCGTAGAAGTCGAAGTCGAACCACTTTGGGTAGTCGATTTCTAAACAGCCGCAGACAATCTATCCTCGATGAATTCTGCCCTCCCCATGAACGCCAAAAGCTGGAGGACGAATTCTGGCATATCAAGCAGAAAGATGGAGATAACGCAGCTCAGTATCATCTGTCCTGATCAAGTGAAAACGCAGAGATGACGATCAAGAAGTACATTCGAGCTCTGCCAGACTGTGTTGCAAATTTTGTGCATGCTGCAAAGCCCAGCAACAATCGAAGAAACCTACTTTCTTGCCACTGAAATCAACGACAACCGAGTCAAAGCTGGCTTTTTGGGATAAAGCTACCAAGAACCTGCACCAAGCTACCACCGCACAAACCGCCGAAACCGCCACCTCTCAATCATCGAAGTCCACCCGTCGCAAGAAGAAGAACAACAACAGCTCCAGCAACAAGAACTTTGCTGTCACTACTACTGCTGCTCCGCTTTCAAGCCGTACCGGCTCGCAGCAGCAACCTCAACACCGATCAGCTCCAGCACCAGTTACCTATGCACCGCCTGCAAAGTCGTGCTTACACTGGTCCCCACCCTGCCTGCCCGACATGTACTTATCATCACCCGGTGGGTATCGCCTGCAGATTTTGCGTGCATTGCAACATGTACGGCCACTTCACCGCCAATTGCCGTACTGGTCCTCGACAAGCACCGGCTCAAGCTACTGCTCAACAAGCTCTACTTCCAGCTCCTCAAGGCCAACAAGCGGCTCAGGAACCCGCGATCAACGCCAGAGTCTGCTTCGCGTGTGGTGATCCCAACCACTTCGCGAACATGTGCCCGAACAGGGTTGTGAAACAAGAGCCCCAGCAGCAGCAGCAGCCTCAGCAGCAACAACAACCTCAACAGCAACAACAACAAGCCACCCACGCCAGAACTTTCAACATCAATGCACGCCATGCCCAGGCTGACAACAATGTGGTCAATGGTACGTTCCTTGTGAATGGTATTTATGCTTTGTGTTTGTTTGATACTGGAGCCGATAACTGTTTTTTGTCATTCGAATTCGAGAAACTCCTAAATCGTAAGCGCTCCCATCTCCCCTCGACGTTCGATGTCGAAGTCTCAACCGGAAGAACTGTCGGCGTTAATTTTGTTCTTCGTGATTGTACTCTAGAACTCAACAATCACATCTTCCCAATCGACCTTATTCCGATGCAACTCGGAAGTTTTGACATCATAGTAGGCATGGACTTTATTCGTGAAAACCATGCTGAAGTTGTGTGCTTTGATAAAATGATACGATTCTCGCTCGCAAATGGTGATTTATTATGTGTTTATGGTGAAACTACTTCGAAAGGTCTCAAGCTCATGTCGTGTGTCCAAGCTAGCAAGTATCTCCGCAAGGAATACAGAGCTTTCTTGGCCGATATTGTAGTAGCGGTGAAGGAAAAGAAAGGAAGGCCAGGTGTAAACGATGTTCCAGTGGTTTGAGAATTTCCTAACGTTTTTCCTGAGGATCTTCCCGGACTACCGCCAAGTCGTGATATCGACTTTCGTATCGACCTCATTCCGGGAGCAAACCCTATTGCCAGAGCTCCTTATCGACTCGCTCCGTCCGAAATGCGCGAACTCTTGAGTCAGCTCCAGGAACTACTTGATAAAGGCTTCATTCGCCCGAGCACCTCTCCTTGGGGCGCACCAGTCCTTTTCATCAAAAAGAAGGATGGGTCGTTCCGGATGTGTATCGGCTATCGGGAATTGAGTAAGTTGACTATCAAGAATCGCTATCCCCTGCCTCGAATTGATGATTTGTTTGACCAGCTACAAGGTGCTACGTGTTTCTCGAAGATCGATCTACGCTCAGGCTATCACCAACTACGCATCCAAGAGGAGGATATTCCCAAAACCGCTTTTCGCACTCGTTACGGCCATTACGAATTCGTTGTTATGCCTTTTGGTTTAACCAACGCACCCGCGGTTTTCATGGATCTGATGAATCGCGTGTGTAAACCTTACCTCGACCGCTTCGTCATCGTGTTCATCGATGATGTCTTGATCTATTCCAGGTTGAAAGCCGAACACGCGCAACATCTACGTTTGGTTCTCGAGCTAATCCAGGGGAATCGACTCTGTGCCAAGTTCTCCAAGTGCGAATTTTGGCTGGAGGAGGTTCAATTCCTCGGTCACATTGTGAATAGTCAAGGTATTCACGTCGACTCCACGAAGATCGAAGCAGTTAAGAGTTGGGTTACACCGAAGAACCCGTCTGAAGTCCGTTCTTTTCTCGGACTGGCGGGCTATTATCACCGATTTATCGAAGGGTTCTCTAAAATCGTTGTGCCGCTTACCGCTCTCACGCATAAAGACAAGCCTTTTTTAGGGAACTGAACAAGAGTCTGCTTTCCAAACCCTCAAACACATGCTCTGCAATGCTCCTGTCCTCACTTTACCCGACGGAAACACGACTTTATTTTCTATTGTGATGCCTCAAACCTTGGTCTTGGTTGTGTTCTCATGCAACGAGACAAGGTTATTGCTTACGCATCTCGTCAGCTCAAAATCCACGAGAAGAACTATACAACCTATGATCTCGAGCTAGGCGCAGTTGTTTTTGTGTTAAAGATTTGGCGACACTACCTGTATGGTACCAAGTGTACGATCTTCACTGATCATAGGAGCCTGCAACATATCTTTGACCAGAAGGAACTTAATATTCGTCAACGCCGATGGGTAGAACTTCTCAACGATTATGACTGTGAGATTCGTTATCATCCTGGCAAAACAAATGCCGTGGCCGACGCTCTCAGCAGACGGAACTATTTGCTCAGCATTCGTAATATCCAAGCCTAATACGATCTCGAAACCCTTATCCGCGAAGCCCAACATGCCTGTTTTAATGAGCGCACTTTGAAGAAGGAAAGGATCTACCACGATGGAGCCCAGCTTGTGAATAATTCGAATGAGATATTCCGCTATCTAGACAGAATTTGGATCCCTAAGCGGACCGATTTACGACAGATTCTGATGGACGAAGCCCACAAATCCCGATATTCCATTCATCCCGGTGCCGACAAGATGTACCAGGACCTTCGCTACAAGTACTGGTTGCCGAGCATGAAGAGAGACATCGCCCTCTACGTTGGGAAGTGCCTGACTTGCTCGAAAGTCAAGGCTGAACACCAAAGACCCTCTAGCTTACTCCAACAACCCCCAATCCCTATGTGGAAGTGGGAGAGTATAGCTATGGACTTCATAACGAAACTTCCGCGTACGCCATCAAGCCACGACAAAATCTGGGTTGTCATTGACCGTTTGACCAAATCTGCTCACTTGTTGCCAATACAAGAAGACTACAAGGTAGAAAGATTAGCCCGAATCTACACCGATGAGATCATTTGTCGACATGGGACGCCTCACGACATCATCTCTGACCGTGATGCTCGGTTTACCTCGCGTCTATGTGAAACATTTCAAACGGCTCTCGGTACTACGCTAAATCTAAGTACCGCATTTCCTCCCCAAACCGACGGTCAGACTGAGAGAACGATTCGTACCCATGAAGACATGCTCCGTTCGTGTGTCATAGATGACGGTGGTAATTGGGACGCATACTTGCCTTTAGTCGAATTCTCGTACAATAACAGTTGTCATTCCAGCATTCAAATGGCACCGTTTGAGGCTTTATACGGAAGAAAATGTCGATCGCCTATTGTATGGCACAAGATGGGGCACTCGCAATTAACCGGTCCTGAGCTATTGCAAGAAACGACTGACAAAGTCCTCCAAATTCAAGACAATCTGCTGAAAGCTCGGAGTCGTCAGAAAAGTTACGCCGATAGACGACGCAAGCCCCTTGAATTTGACGTTGGCGACTACGTACTCCTAAAGGTATCACCTTGGAAGGGTGTGGTCAGATTCGGCAAGAAAGGGAAACTAGCGCCTCGATATGTTGGACCTTTTAAGATTCTGGAAAGGATCGGAAAAGTCGCCTACAGACTCGAACTACTGGAGGAACTTAGCAAAGTTCACCCGACTTTCCATGTGTCGAACCTCAGAAAGTGCCTGGCTGAACATGATTTAGCTGTACCTCTAGAAGATCTTCAAGTAAACGAAACACTACACTTCGTGGAGAAGCCTGTCGAGATCATGGATCGCCAAACCAAGCAACTCAGACGCTCGCGCATTCCCATTGTCAAGGTTCGATGGGAAGGCAAACGAGGCGCAGAGTTCACTTGGGAACTCGAAAGCGACATGAAGGCGAAGTACCCGCAGTTATTTGTTACGGCTTCGACCTAATTTCGGGACGAAATTCCCTCAACTAGGGGAGGCTGTAACACCCCGTGTTTCGAAAGTCAAAGTCAAAGTCAAGATTGAAGTCAAAGGGAGACAAGATTGCTAATTGCGATCTGTCATTCCTTGCTCAATTCCTGTTTTGATTTCTTTGACTTGTAATTAGTATATCTTATGCTTTATGATTAGTTGTATTATGTGGAGTATTTGTTAATATTTAAGGTTTAATCGCTATTTATCGATGTTAATCGCATGTCTGATCAATTTATCGCTTATCGCAATCGCATTCGCAACTCGAATTATGTGAGTCGGATGTTGTTTTATGTGTGTGTGCTACCTATGTGTTACTTTAGCATGCTATTTATGTTTTATAATGTGGTGATTAATCGAAATGCAATCGCAACTCAATCGAAAATGCTAAACGAACATTAAATAAGGATGCTTGTATGTTGATATAGTAGTTGGGATTAAAAGTAATCTGATAAGTAAATCTATCGCCTCGCTCGCTCGAACCGCATCGCAACACTCAACACTCGAATCGAAACTACAAAACTCATCGCGTCGTGCACTCGAACTGAGTGGCCAGCCGACCGAGTTGCCACCCGATCGGACCGCCACCCGACCGGAGTGCCACTCGACCGAGCTGCCACCCACCCAGGTGCCACCCGATCGGATTGCCACTCGACCGAGCTGCCACCTGGACGGGGTGCCACTCGAGCGACCATTCTCTTTCCCCTCTTTCCATTTACAGAAACCTTTAAATACCCCATATGTCAACGTCACTTGATGTTGATAGCCCTCTTTCTCTCCTACTCGATCCAACCGCTATTTCTCCAGATTTCTCGCGATTCTTTTAGGTTTTCCACCTAAATCTTGTACTTTCTTGATCTACACGCACTCCTACACATTTCTATCTTTTGAATCTTAACTTTTAACCATGAAATCACTAGATTTGAGGTGTTCAAGGATGATGTCATCATGGTGTTCATAAGAACTTCATGTTTTGGCTTTAATCCACCAAGAACAACTCAGATCTGAATGATTTCCACATGAATTAACAAAGATCTATTATAGATCTGAATATATTCATGGTGAAAAGGATTAAAATATGGTTTTCTAACTTTCTTTCAACTCTTTTACACTCAATGCACTCAAATCCGATAGATTCGGACCTTGTTCTGATCTTCTACCCATTCTTGGTGTCGTATCGTCTCCAGATCTGAATTATATCCAAGTGGTATTGACTTCAGGTTTGAACATGAACTACCGACTCGAACTGTGAACCGGTCGGACTAGGGTGATTCCTGTTCGGCCGAGTCACTTGAGCCGAGTCGAGGGTTCCGTTGTTCAAGCATGTTATCAATGTACCTCACTAAACACTTCAAAACTTAAAACTACCAAAACTACCAAGGAAGAAGACGACCAGGTCATCTGGGACGGATTGCCGTCCGATCGGATTGCCACCCGACCGGACAGCCACCCGGTCGGATTGCACCATGGGTCCCACACTTAACTGTTATGTCATTTGAGGTTTGAACATCGAACGGTTTGCCGTCCGATCGGATTTCCATCCGATCGGATTGTCACTCGACCATGTGATGTTTTGACTTCAACACTTAAACAAATTTACAACATGTTCAATCCGAACGGATTGCCACCCGATATGATAGCCATCCGATCGAGTGACCGTCCTACTGTGAACTTGTTCTCTAACAAGAGAAGTCTCGCCAATCAGATTGCTGTCCAATCGAACGGCCGTTCGACCGACCGACCTGAAAGGTAGAGATACTTCTCTATTTTTAAAATGCTACAACGAAAACTTCAAAAGACAAGCCATCATACACAAACACATCCATCCCAAACGAGGTAACAATCCACCCGCATGGTCATCCGATCGGATGACCTTCCGAACGGATCGTCATCCGATCGACCGGCCACCCGATCGGATTGCCACCCGACCGGATTACCGTTCGACCCACTGACACTTCACACCATTTTACGCACCGACTTTCGGTTATATTATCGATAACTGTTCAGGCTATTATCCGCTCTAGCGCTCCCTTCTATCCATTAATTCAACCGCTGTGAGTATACTCGATCCCTTTTTGCCTTACGCACTTTTGGGTGTTACATACGTTACTTATTCTAAATCACATCGAACACAATACGCAATATTTATAACGCCAACCGTTACAGCATGTTATACGTGACTTAATGAATGCTTGTTTGTTATGTTTACACATGGAATGCTGTCTACCTGCCTTAGCAACGATAGTACTATAGTTTGGACTCAGCAACTGTTCACTCAGGGGTTGTTAAGGAAAATTTGTTACATGGCTCACAGTGGTGAGTGTGAATTACAAACTGCCTTGGGCAGTTAACCCGCAGTCATTGGTATTGATAGGTTCATGTCGATAACTTACGTGCTTCATTTCACACTGTGTACGTGCTGGTTATGCGTAAACGATTTCGAACTCTATTATATCTATCAAACTTGTATACTCACCTTTACACTATGTGTATTGACTTTTACTTTAACGTATGTGGCAGGTGCTTAAGATGCTAGGATGCTTTGTTTGCTGTGAAATCGAGGCTAGGAAAGAGTCTAGAAACAAAGACAATTTATTTTTATTGCTTGTGTTTGTTTGAAGAATATCTATGTCTGTAATAACTACATTATCTTATAGGTCATGGTATGGGACATGATATTTTAAACTATTCGGTAATATAGTCGTTATGGAATTTCTTTGAATAATCTGTTTCGCTCAGTGCCGCGCCCCGATGATTCCGCCATCGGTTGGGGTGTGACACTTATAGACGATTTTGGCAATTTACTCTATAATATAGTATAATATGAAAAGTGTATTGTACAAAATGCTTTAACGTACGCTGAGTACGCGATGGCAAAATCGCACGTTATGTTTCCAAAAATGAAAATCGCATGTTACAAAAACATAAAATCGCATGTTGATGTGTATTTCAATTTGGCATGGAGTGTGTATAACAATATGAAATCGCATGTTGGTGTGTCTATCAAATTCGCATGGAGTATATTTCAATTTCGCACGTCATATATATTTTTTTTTTTACAAATCGCATGTTGATGAATGAAATCGCACTTTGAAAATACAATCGCGCACGCAATGTACGTTAAGTCATTTTGTACGTTAACCTGCCTCAATATAATATAATATAATATTTCACAATAAAGTTTTTAAATATATAAGAAATATGATTAGCACAATTAAGTAAAATACTTTATAATATATATAATTATATATTATACACATAAAACAATTACATATTATCCTTATATATACATTTTTCAACTGAAATGGATAGTTGTTTGATTTTACTGGTCCACGCGACATCATCTCATTGGCCCATATTTAACTTCCTTTTTTTTTCTAAGATCGTCTTGAAAGAAAGAGATCGAAAGAGAGATAGAGAGAGTGTGTGTGTATGTGTGTGTGTGTGATGCTCGTGATGGTTGGAAATAGCTGGAAGGTTGACCAGCAACAAAGGTAGCGAAGGAGAGAAGGCGACATTGGTCACGGTGGGGTGAAGTTAAGAGAGATAGAGAGGGAGAGGGGTGGCTAGCATCTCCGGTTACACTACCGCTGGAAAAACCAGTCGTGCCTAGGGTTTAGCGTTAAACGGAGGATGTGTTTGTGACAGGGGGAAGGCGCCACTATCAATGTCTTAAACTACCGGAAACCAACGAGAATAGCACCATGGGTACTCACTTTCCCAAACCGACACCACCACCAGCTTCCTAACCTTACGATCTTGTCATTAGGGTAGTTCATCCGTTAGTGTATTGGAGGCGCCGTACCAGCTCCGCCGCATATGTACCTTCTGTATGTACAAATATCCTTATATATTCATGTTGATCCGGTGATTTAGATAGAATTAGAATGTGATTGTGAATCACAAAATTGATAGAAAAGATAAAAAAAATTGCAGGAGTTGCAGGGCAGTTTGATGTAACATGTATTTGTACATACAGAAGGTACATATGTGTACTGCGTGATCTATACATGCCAACATGATAGTACACATGTGTATTTTGCACAGTAGTTGCTTGTAAATAGCATATTTTCTGTTAATGAGCCTTTGAAGACCCTCATACTTTGTTTTCCTTATTGCAATCTTACAACTAATGGTCCGCCATAATTTTCGCCGATGAACAACTTATCCGTTCTACTTACAACTAACGACCCCCCTTTTAATATGTTTTTTATTTGAAAATTATGAAACATAAATCCGTATAGTAGTGTAACACGTTCAATAATATGTGTTTTGTATACTGCATATTACATGTACACATGTGCACTTACCTGCTTACTATGTCTGTACACAGGTGTACTTGGATATTTATATAACAAGTATTCATGTGTACTGAGTCTGCTTTGCTTACAAACTGTGAATAGGTGTATTGTGTAAGTGTTGTATAATATTATTCATCAGCCTATATTACGTACAGTAAGGTGGCACAAAACAATCTAAAAACCAAAAATACCATACAAATAAAAACTAAATTTGTGTTCGACTATTTCAAAACAAAACAAAACACCAAAACACCACATGTTTAATTTTGTCAACAAACGGAAACATTATACCATCACACGTTTAATACTGTCAACCAACATAGATGTACTAATTACAACCTATTCCGCTCGCCTTCCCATGTTCGATTGCTTCAGCCATTATGCGTACTTCTTCCTCAAATGTGTCAAGCACACCTTCTTGGTCATATGATCAAGTGGGAAATCACTATCCCACTTCTCGACTGTTATCCCAAACCACGTTTCCATATGTCTTATGACAACGACCCCGCAATCCATAGTGTTGTTTGTCTTCCAGTCAAAATCCAACCTGTGTGGCAAGGCATTCTCAATTTCCGTACCTGGCCTGAACGCACAAATAATCAAACTTATTATTTAACAAAATAAAAAGACAGAGCACAATCCATCATTCTGTTTAATCAAACTTATTATTCAACAAAATAAAAAAATCAAGCAAAAATCAGCCTTGTTAACCATGCAGTACACATGTGTATACATCTTATAAATTCACATTCAAAAAATTAACCCTTTTGGCCAAACAATACACATGTGTAATCAAACTTCAGTATGTTTAATCAAATTTATTATTCAACAAAATAAAAAAGCAGAGCAAAAATCAGCCTTGTTAACCACGCTGTACACATGTGTATACATTTTATAAATTCACATTAAAAAAAAACAACACTTTTGGGCAAGCATTACACATATGTAATCAAACTTCATTCTGTTTAATCAAACTTATTATTCAACAACAAAAAAAAACAGAGCAAAAATCAGCCTTGTTAACCACGCTGTACACAGGTGTACAACAAGAATTTTTCTACCATCTCAACCGAATTAAAGACAACGTACACAGGTGTACTTCAAGACAACGTCAATCATCTGACACAATCCAAAAGCATAACATCAAAATGCAACAAATAATTCCTAAAAAACAGAGTACAAATAAAATACACTACAATCAAAACACAACAACGATAATATCCTTCCGATTAAACAACAAAAACAACTTCAAAATGATTTTTATACATTGGATTAAAGAGACCCTAACATTCCGGCTACATATACACTAAACAAGTTCGATTTTTTACACAACCGGAGATTAATAACTGGAAACAAACTTACCACTACTTTGATTTTGATGCTAAACCTGATCGGAATGCAGCGCCGTGAGTATTAACGGAAGAAGAACCCTAATTCGCCGTCGATTAAGAGAAAGGATTTTTAGATGAATTGTCTGCTATTTTTCTAGAGAGATATAATGAGATTATAGGCACAACAGAGAATGCGATGTTTCAGGAGAAAATCTTGAAACTTTTCAACAAAACCTCTTCATATTCTCCTGGTTCCTAAAATTTGTTTCAGTACACAATTACATAAATGCCCCTATGCGCCCCATTTCTTTATTATGTTTTATTTTATATTTACAAATTTGTCATTATCCTTAATTTTGATCATCTAACAAATGAAGGGCCCAGATCTGTTCATTTTATTCACAAGTTAACCCTTGTTCACTCGAGAACCCAACCATATATATATATTTGCTCTTCTTTCTGTTACTTCGAAAGTCTTCAGCTTCAGCCACTCGAATTTTCGATATTCCTTTTTATTTCTCATCAAACGAATGGCATCTTCTTCTGGAAATCCTAGCTATTCTTAGCATGATATTGGGGAATCTCATTGCTATTACTCAAACAAGCATGAAACGTATGCTTGCATATTCGTCCATAGGGCAAATCGGATATGTAATTATTGGAATAGGTCCAATAATGTATATATGTTGGACCTTTTGAGGCAATTATAGATTCTGGGAGACAATTCTGATTGGTCAATAAAAATCGATTTCAACGCCATTTTTTTTTATTTTTTGTTAGTTTAGCCAATTTATTATAAAAGGTAAAAGGGGGTGTATATATATATAGGATAAGGTTCATGCGAGAACCACCCTTATTGCGAGAACCAATGTGAACACAAAATAAAATCTAAAAAAATCAAAAAATCATTCAATTTTTTTAATATTTAAAAAAAATAGCTATATTTCGTTACCATTAAAAAACAACCTTTTTTTTTCGAGTAACAGTTATCCATGCACATGTGCATATTTATCATTACTACGACAAATTCGGTAATACGTTATCAGGAATAGACAATTGCACTTTAATTTACAATACTATTCGTAATACACTACTTTTTACATTACCAATTCAAAATGCATATGTACATAAAACAATTACATATTATCCTTATATATTCATGTTGATCCGGTGATTTAGATAGAATTAGAATGTGATTGTGAATCACAAAATTGATAGAAAAGATAAAAAAAATTGCAGGAGTTGCAGGGCAGTTTGATGTAACACGTATTTGTACATACAGAAGGTACATATGTGTACTGCGTGATCTATACATGCCAACATGATAGTACACATGTGTATTTTGCACAGTAGTTGCTTGTAAATAGCATATTTTCTGTTAATGAGCCTTTGAAGACCCTCATACTTTGTTTTCCTTATTGCAATCTTACAACTAATGGTCCGCCATAATTTTCGCCGATGAACAACTTATCCGTTCTACTTACAACTAACGACCCCCCTTTTAATATGTTTTTTATTTGAAAATTATGAAACATAAATCCGTATAGTAGTGTAACACGTTCAATAATATGTGTTTTGTATACTGCATATTACATATACACATGTGCACTTACCTGCTTACTATGTCTGTACACAGGTGTACTTGGATATTTATATAACAAGTATTCATGTGTACTGAGTCTGCTTTGCTTACAAACTGTGAATAGGTGTATTGTGTAAGTGTTGTATAATATTATTCATCAGCCTATATTACGTACAGTAAGGTGGCACAAAACAATCTAAAAACCAAAAATACCATACAAATAAAAACTAAATTTGTGTTCGACTATTTCAAAACAAAACAAAACACCAAAACACCACATGTTTAATTTTGTCAACAAACGGAAACATTATACCATCACACGTTTAATACTGTCAACCAACATAGATGTACTAATTACAACCTATTCCGCTCGCCTTCCCATGTTCGATTGCTTCAGCCATTATGCGTACTTCTTCCTCAAATGTGTCAAGCACACCTTCTTGGTCATATGATCAAGTGGGAAATCACTATCCCACTTCTCGACTGTTATCCCAAACCACGTTTCCATATGTCCTATGACAACGACCCCACAATCCATAGTGTTGTTTGTCTTCCAGTCAAAATCCAACCTGTGTGGCAAGGCATTCTCAATTTCCGTACCTGGCCTGAACGCACAAATAATCAAACTTATTATTTAACAAAATAAAAAGACAGAGCACAATCCATCATTCTGTTTAATCAAACTTATTATTCAACAAAATAAAAAAATCAAGCAAAAATCAGCCTTGTTAACCATGTAGTACACATGTGTATACATCTTATAAATTCACATTCAAAAAATTAACCCTTTTGGCCAAACAATACACATGTGTAATCAAACTTCAGTATGCTTAATCAAATTTATTATTCAACAAAATAAAAAAGCAGAGCAAAAATCAGCCTTGTTAACCACGCTGTACACATGTGTATACATTTTATAAATTCACATTAAAAAAAAACAACACTTTTGGGCAAGCATTACACATATGTAATCAAACTTCATTCTGTTTAATCAAACTTATTATTCAACAAAAAAAAAAAAAAGAGCAAAAATCAGCCTTGTTAACCACGCTGTACACAGGTGTACAACAAGAATTTTTCTACCATCTCAACCGAATTAAAGACAACGTACACAGGTGTACTTCAAGACAACGTCAATCATCTGACACAATCCAAAAGCATAACATCAAAATGCAACAAATAATTCCTAAAAAACAGAGTACAAACAAAATACACTACAATCAAAACACAACAACGATAATATCCTTCCGATTAAACAACAAAAACAACTTCAAAATGATTTTTATACATTGGATTAAAGAGACCCTAACATTCCGGCTACATATACACTAAACAAGTTCGATTTTTTACACAACCGGAGATTAATAACCGGAAACAAACTTACCACTGCTTTGATTTTGATGCTAAACCTGATCGGAATGCAGCGCCGTGAGTATTAACGGAAGAAGAACCCTAATTCGTCGTCGATTAAGAGAAAGGATTTTTAGATGAATTGTCTGCTATTTTTCTAGAGAGATATAATGAGATTATAGGCACAACAGAGAATGCGATGTTTCAGGAGAAAATCTTGAAACTTTTCAACAAAACCTCTTCATATTCTCCTGGTTCCTAAAATTTGTTTCAGTACACAATTACATAAATGCCCCTATGCGCCCCATTTCTTTATTATGTTTTATTTTATATTTACAAATTTGTCATTATCCTTAATTTTGATCATCTAACAAATGAAGGGCCCAGATCTGTTCATTTTATTCACAAGTTAACCCTTGTTCACTCGAGAACCCAACCATATATATATATATATATATATATATATATATATATGCTCTTCTTTCTGTTACTTCAAAAGTCTTCAGCTTCAGCCACTCGAATTTTCGATATTCCTTTTTATTTCTCATCAAACGAATGGCATCTTCTTCTGGAAATCCTAGCTATTCTTAGCATGATATTGGGGAATCTCATTGCTATTACTCAAACAAGCATGAAACGTATGCTTGCATATTCGTCCATAGGGCAAATCGGATATGTAATTATTGGAATAGGTCCAATAATGTATATATGTTGGACCTTTTGAGGCAATTATAGATTCTGGGAGGCAATTCTGATTGGTCAATAAAAATCGATTTCAACGCCATTTTTTTTTATTTTTTGTTAGTTTAGCCAATTTATTATAAAAGGTAAAAGGGGGTGTATATATATATATAGGATAAGGTTCATGTGAGAACCACCCTTATTGCGAGAACCAATGTGAACACAAAATAAAATCTAAAAAAAATCAAAAAATCATTCAATTTTTTTTAATATTTAAAAAAAATAGCTATATTTCGTTACCATTAAAAAAACAACCTTTTTTTTTCGAGTAACAGTTATCCATGCACATGTGCATATTTATCATTACTACGACAAATTCGGTAATACGTTATCAGGAATAGACAATTGCACTTTAATTTACAATACTATTCGTAATACACTACTTTTTACATTACCAATTCAAAATGCATATGTGCATAATTAGGTATAACCATGATATAATGTGTTTTGGTACAAAAATTTTGTGATTTTGAATGGAGAAGTAGGCCCATATACATGTTTTTTGGTTAGTTATATCTAGTGGTTGATGATTTGGTTATAGTTGTCAATTTATGATGTAATATGTTGATTGGATGGTATAAATGATGTTTACATACATGTAATAAAGTGAAAATATTGGTAATGGTATTGTATTATGGATAGTAGGAGGTAATGGTAGTGTATTATGGATGGTATGATAGATGAAAGGGAAAGTGTATTCAAAGTAGTGTACCAAAACACCTTATTTCATGTTAATACATATAAATGCACATATGCATTTCTAATATTGGTAATGTAAAAAGTAGTGTATTACATATGGTAGTGTAAAGGAAAGTGCAACTGTCTAATATGTGTAATGAATTACGTAATTTGTCAAAGAAATGACAAAAATGCACATGTGCATGCTTGTGTATTATGGATGGAATGATAGATGAAAGAGAAAGTTGTGTAGCAACACACCTTATTTCATGTTGATACATATAGATGCACATGTGCATTTCTAATATTGTTAACGTAAGAAGTAGTGTATTACACGTGGTAGTGTATTACACGTGGTAGTGTAAATGAAAGTGCAATTGTCTAATATTTGTAATGAATTACGGAATTTGTCAAAGAAATGATACAAATGCACATGTGCATGGACAACTGTGACTCGATTTTTTTTTTTTTTTTTATTGTAAATAAAATGTAGCGATTTTTACAAAAAAAATAGTAAAAAATAAATATTTTTGGGTGTTTTTTTAGTTTTTTAGGTACTACTGTTTGTGTTCACACTGGTTCTCGCGGTTCTCGCTAGGGATGGCAATGGGTCGGGTTTGGGACGGGTTTAGGTAATCCCAAACCCAAACCCGATTAGATAAGCTTGTCCCAAACCCGTCCCAAAACCCGTCGGGTTTCTAGCGGGTAAATACCCATCGGGTATCGGGTATACCCGCGGGTTTCGGGTAAACCCGTTAATTTAAAAAGATTACTCGTTGGGTATACTCATCTCAAAACCCATTGGGTATCTATCGGGTAACTACTAACGGGTTACATTTTGTATTGTTATTATAAAAATATATATCAAATAACTACAATGTATACGTAATAGAATACCTATATGTGTAAAAAATGGATGTATCATATATATACATATTAATAATATAAAAGAAATTATATCGGGTAAACGGGTACACTTTATCGGGTAATTGGGTCGGGTAAACGGGTATATCACTAAATCCCAAACCCGCGAAAAAAATAAAAACTATTCCCAAACCCGTCCCAAACCCGATTAACCGACCCCACACCCGTCCCAAATGTGTCGGGTTTCGAGTTTACCCATCGGGTTCGGGTTTGATTGCCATCCCTAGTTCTCGCAATAAAGGGTGGTTCCTAACGGATCCTTGTCCAATATATATATATCTCGCGGTTCTCGCAATAATGGGTAGTTCCTAACGGATCCTTGTCCTATATATATATATATATATATATATATATATAGAAAGTGTAACGTACAATTAGTGCTTATCGTACGCTCGTACGATATTGTGAAATTGCATGTTATAAAAAAACATTTTGGAAATCGCATGTTGGTATTTAATGAAATCGCATGTTGGTTTTTTTGTAGCAATTTCGCATGTTGGTTTATCAGCACAAATCGCATGTTCAAGAGTGAATTCGCACCAAGGAATTATTAATCCCACCGGATGGGACAACATTCCCCCGAAACCTCCTCTTGACGCCTTACAAGATGTTCCAGTGGAAGTTGCACCTCCTCAAAACGAGGAAGACAATGAGCCCGCCTTCCCTCTCCCTCGGGAGATAGAAGAATGGCTCAACGATGTGTGGGGGGGCCTTTCCGGAGAAGAAGTTCTTGACAAGATTGATAGTAAGAGTTCTTGACAATCAAAGGCCATGTTTGCCTAACTCTCTTACATCACTTGGTGAAGACAAGCATTTAATGTAATACTTTTGATTTTTAATCTTTTCACACTTTTTATTTGTTTTTGTATTAATGACTTTAATAACTAGTTTCTTATGTTGAAGGTGAAACTTCCTTATCATTTGTCTGTGGTGTCTTCGTGTTATTTTACTGCCTATATAAAATATAAGATTTTCACCATTCATATCTCTACGGTCTATATAGAGATATGTTGGCTACCTGGTCGAGGGTTAAGGGAATGGTTTGGTAAGGTGCTTGCCTTGTTCAGTGTATAGATCCTGCAAGGACTTGGGTCAAGCTTACTAGGACCTCCTTCAATACCCACTGGTATTGGATGGCAGAGGTGCAAATGGCTTGATCCCCTCATACGTAAACTACTATTAATACATTAACCCGGCTACTTGGGATTGTATCCCTGCTGACTCAAACCACTTAGCCGAGGGTAACGTCACCTTCAAAAGAGGGGCCTACCACATTACGCATTAATAACTTAATTAATTATCTTTCAATATTCTGACCCTTTAGGATTGTATCATTGCTGACACAAACCACTGGGTTGAGGGTAACGTCACCTTCAAAAGAGGGGCCTACTACTATAACTAAGATAACCTCTTAAAAAGTGCAAAAGTGCGAAAATGATCAAAGGTTACATTAAAGGCGAGTCGGATCCAAGTGATTCATCTTGTCTATCTGTTTTTATTTTATTTTTATTTTTCAGCATTTTTAGTTTTTATTTTTCATATTTAAAACTTTTTCTAAAACTTTTGATTTGATTAGACGTTGAGCATAAACCGGTACTAAAAGCTCTTGTGTCCTAGGACGGCCTCGGTATCTTACGAAGGCCATACTATGCTCACGATGGGTGCACTTTGTCGCAACCCCCGATCCCTGATCCCCGGGAACGGGCGGGCGCGATCACAGAGCTTCGGTGGTATCAGTTTTATTTAATCTCGCAGCGGAATTTTCATCAGGACCGTAGTTAGGAAATGTTTATCAGAGTAAAACCACCTTCTTTTATATTAATAATAACATGGGCAACACCCAAGTTTCTTATTACAATACATTTATAGGGACACACCCTATTTTATTGAATTTAAAACATCGTTTATTAGGTAACTTTTATAGCCACATTTTTCCCAAGCCTTCAGTGCTCTCCAGCTGGCTTTTTACTAATTGGCTTTCACATTGGGTTACCTGAAACATGTTTTAAAAAATATTTGTCAGCGGGAAATACTGGTGAGTGAATCCTAGTTTAATCAAGTTTAAAGTCACAGTGAACAGTATTGAGAGCGATCACATTGTTTATGTCTACACAATTACTCCATTTGGTACTATCAATCCTGACTTGTGGGTCATATTACCCATTGGCTAACTCATTGTCCAATGGTAACGTATTGTCATCCCGACTTACTACTCGCAAGTAGTACAAATTTTGTATACAAAACCCCAACATATCGGCAGTATTTGAAGAACTACAAAGACTCAATCACTGCTAATTTTCATAGTAAAACATTTAAGGTTTGGTAAAACATTACCAAAAACATTAACAAAAAGAGGATAAACTCACATTGCTGTCTAAGGCTTTTCGTAAGGGTTTCCTGGATATAATCTATAATTTATACAAATGTATATTGGTTAGTACCATAACCCTTTGAAAATATTAATAATACCCTCCCCGAGACGGCATTCCAACAACTACGTCGGGCAGAACCACGACAGTTGTTACGGAACCCTAAATCAATCGGGCAGCGTAACTATTATGAAACTGGGGTTATAATACTTACAACGGAGCAGAACCTCGCTAATTAGGGGTATAGTACCCGACTATAATGCTTAATACTTTCAGAATTAGAGATTGAGAAGTGTGAATGAGCGACGGAAAACGAAAACTGATGCTATCTATTTATAGTTGTGTAATCTGACATTCGGGCGGCCCGCGTAAGGTAAGGCTAAGCCTTACGCGGCCCGCGTCAACACGCGGTCAACATATAGCTTAGCTGGGTCAGCTACTAGACTCGCCACGATGTTGACACGTGTCAGCACTGGATGCATCCGCGTTTCATGATCTGTCGCGGCCCGCGTCGACTATCAAAGACTCTTATGCGGCCCGCTTTAACTAAAGATGTCAGCGGAGTCAAAGTCTGGTCTTAATACGGCCCGCGTGAAGTTGAGGTGAGGTCTTACGCGGCCCGCCTTAACTCATAATTCAGATTTTTATTTTATTTTTATAAACTATAATGTATTTTGGGCTCGGTTTTCACATACGGGTCATAATATAAAACATATTGGGACAATTTAAGAGATAATAGAGTGTCAGAAATATTATGAGGGTATTGGTTTTACCGAGGGTTGTTACATTCTCCCCACCTTACTTTAGAGCTCGTCCTCGAGATCTACTGAAACAAATGAGGGTTTTTCTTTTGCATTTCTGACTCAAGCTCCCATGTGTATTCAGGTTCTCTTTTGGAGTCCCATTTTACTTTGACTAGAACTAATCTCTTGTGTTTGAGATTCTTGACTTTCCTGTCTTCAATTTGTAGAGGTTTTTCTACAAACTTGGGTTATTCATTTACCTCTATATCCTTAAGAGGCACTATCAGTGATTCATCAGCTAAACACTTTTTAAGATTAGATACATGAAACACATCATGTATTCCTGCCATTTCCTCTGGCAGTTGTAGCTGATAGGCTACAGGTCCTATTCTTCTAATTATTTTAAAAGGTCCAACATACCTGGGACTTAGCTTTCCCCGTTTGATGAATCTTACCACTCCTTTCCAAGGAGAGACTTTTAACAATACTATATCTCCTACTTGAAACTCCAATGGTTTTCATCGGTTATTAGCATAAATTTTCTGTCTATCACGTGCTGCTTTCAGTCGTTCCTTGACTTGAATAATTTTATCGGTTGTTTCTTGTACTATCTCAGGTCCAGATAGTTGCTTTTCCCCAATTTCTGCCCAACAGACTGGGGTTCGGCACTTTCGTCCATAAAGTGCTTCGAATGGTGCAGCATTGATACTTGTGTGATATCTATTATTATAAGAAAATTCTATTAAAGGTAAGTGATCATCCCGATTACCTCCAAAATCAATTACACAAGCTCTGAGCATGTCTTCCATCGTCTGAATTGTTATTTCACTTTGTCCATCTGTTTGAGGATGATAAGTTGTGCTTAACCTTAACTTGGTTCCCATTGCCTTTTGGAAACTTGACCAAAAATGAGATGTAAAGCGACTATCTCTATCAGAAACAATTGATAAAGGAATGCCATGTAAAGAAACAATTTCATTTACATACAATTTAGATAATTGTTCCATACTAATTGTTTCCTTCATTGGTAGAAAATGAGCTGACTTAGTTAGTCTATCTACAATCACCCAAATTGTATCATTTCCTTTCCTAGTTTTAGGTAATTTAGTAACAAAATCCATTGTTATAAATTCCCATTTCCAAACTGGCATTTCTAATTGCTGTAACAAACCTGAGGGTTTCTGATGTTCAGCTTTAACTTGTAAGCAAGTTAAACATTTAGAAACATAGGTTGCTATATCCTTTTTCATTCCTATCCACTAGAAATTTTTCCTTAAATCCTGGTACATTTTATCATTTCCTGGATGCATTGTATATTTAGACTTATGGGCTTCTTCTAATATACGATGGCGTAGATTTCCTAATTTAGGTATCCACATTCTCTTTTCATGGAATCTCCAAATTCCATCTGTTCCTTGTTTTAATTCTTTTAACATACCTTTTAACTTTTCAGTATCTTCCTTGATTACTGACTCTTGTGCTTCTCTTATTTGATCATTTAATTCTACTTGCAGATTTAATTTAAGAGAACGTACCCTTTTTGACTTTTCATGATACTTTCGGCTTAAAGCATCTGCCACTATATTGGCTTTTCCTTCATGATACTGGATATCACAATCATAATCACTAAGAAATTTCATCCAACGTCTTTGCCTCATATTCAACTCCTTTTTCTTGAAAACATACCTTAAACTCTTATGATAAGTGAATATGGTAAACTTACTACCATAAAGGTAATGTATCCAAATCTTAAGAGCAAAAATTATAGCTCCTAATTCTAAATCATGAGTTGAATAATTCTCTTCATGATTTTTAAGTTGTCTAGATGCGTAAGCTATAACCTTTTGTCGTTGCATCAATACACATCCATAACCTAGTTTAGAAGCATCACAGTAGACTATAAAGTATTCATTTCCTTCTGGTAATGCTAGTATGGGTGTATGGGTTAATCTTTGCTTAAGAATTCTAAAGGCTTCTTCTTGTTTTATTCCCCATTCAAACTTAACAGATTTACAGGTTAGCTTAGTTAAGGGAATGGCTATTCTAGAAAAATCTTGAATAAATCTTCTATAATAACCAGCCAATCCTAAGAAACTTCTAACCTCAGTTGGTGACTCAGGGATTTTCCATTTAGTAATTGCCTCAATCTTGGTTGGATATACATGAATTCCTTCATGATTAACTAGGTGTCCAAGGAATTGTATATGTTCTAACCAAAATTCTCACTTTGAAAACTTAGCATAAAGCTTTTCCTTTCTTAACAAACTTAAAAGTGCGTGCAAATGTTTTGCATGATCTTCTTTATTCTTAGAATAAATTAGAATATCATCTATGAATACAATTATGAATTTATCCAAATATGGTTTACATATTCGGTTCATCATGTCCATAAATGCAGCTGGGGCATTGGTTAAACCAAATGGCATGACAGTAAATTCATAATGGCCATACCTTGTTCTAAAAGCAGTTTTAGGAATATCCTCTTCCTGTACCTTTAATTGATGATATCCTGACCTTAAATCGATTTTAGAGAAAAATCAAGCTCCTTGCAGTTGATCAAACAAATCATCGATTCGCGGTAATGGGTACCGATTCTTAATCGTGACTTTGTTTAATTCCCGGTAGTCAATGCACATACGCATTGATCCGTCCTTCTTTTTAACAAACAGTATCGGCGCTCCCCATGGCGACGAACTTGGCTGAATAAATCCTTTCTCCAACAATTCGTCTAATTGTTTCTTTAATTCTTGCATTTCTGCAGGTGCCAAATGGTAAGGTGCTTTGGCAATTGGTGATGTTCCTGGTAGCAAATGAATTCTGAATTCAACTTCTCTGTCTGGAGGTAGTCCTGGTAATTCTTCTGGAAAGACATCTGAAAACTGAGATACTACTGGAATATCTTTTAGTTCTTTTCCTTTCGTGTTAGTGATTATGGAAATCAAATACACTATAGAACCTTTTCTTATACAACTTGCAGTTTTCATCACAGAGATGAATTTGTGGATCTAGAGGATTTATCTCCTTTAATTGTGATCATTTTTCCTTTAGGTGAATTTACTTGAATTACCTTTTGATCACATAATATACTAGCTTTATTGGCTATTAACCAATTCATTCCTAAAACAACATCAAATCCTACCAGATTCATGGGATAAAGATTTGCAATAAATTTCTGATTTGAAATTTCTATACTTGCTTCCTGCAAGATTTTAGAAATTCTAACAATTTCCCCATTAGTTGTCTCTACTAAGCATTCTTGTGGTAGTTTAGTTTATAATTGATTTAGAATTTTGCAAAACGATGTATTAATAAAACTTTGGTTTGCACCAGAGTCAAATAATACTTTAGCAAAGACATCATTAACTAAAAACGTACCAGCTATGACATCTGGAATCATCCTGGCTTCATCTGCAGTCAAAACAAATGCTCTAGCATTTTTAGTATTCTTGTTGTCTGCAGCTGGAGCTAATTTCGGACAATTTGGCCTGATATGACCTTTTTCTCCATAGTTGTAGCATAATCCATTACTGGTTTTCTTCCTACAACTTTCTTCCTTGTGTCCTGGCATCTTGCAATAATTATAGAGAATGGAGCATTTTCCCGAATGTTTTTTTCTTGCAGACCTTGCAATATGTTGCGGAGGTAGAACCCATATTCCTACGATTGTAATTTCTAGAACGGAATTCCTGTGTAAGCCTTTGGGTTAAGTTCCTCTTCTGATCTTCTTCTCTAGTACGAACTAACTCATCAGT
>JARYGA010000413.1:0-21943 GCA_030545235.1 Helianthus tuberosus
GATTGTTTGAACTTGCTCATTACACTTATTCGATTCGAGACACCATATGATGTATTGGGAGCATCATATTCAAATCAATTTTTAACGAACACTTCATTTGTTCCGAGTCGTGGTAAACTTGTTTGGTATTCGACTCCATTAAATCGTTGATTTCGACACCTTGTGGTGGTGTTTTCACTTATTTGAACCTTGCGCTAAACTCGTTTACGTGTCTTATGCACGGGTTTAATTATTTATTTATTGATTCAGATTAAATCCGCTTTGATTTATCACATTACAACAGTTTTAACACAATTGTGTGTTAAGACAATGGTACACAAATTCATTTCATATTCCGGTGTACCTCATAACGGTTCTTTCAACATCGATCGAATGCTTTGCGACAATTCATTGTTTCTCCACCTTCGATCGAAAACATTGTTTCATTGATGTTCCATTTTCAATTGAAAACCCTGTGATGTCATTTAAAACAAACATTCAAGATTCACTTTATTGCGCTTTCATTTGACTTCAAACACGGTGAACTTGTTTGATCACCGCTATTATTGAATCATTTGAATCATTACGACACCTTGCGGTGTCAGTACAAACTTGTAGCTTGTGCTAATTATGATTGAGCGTTTTATGCAAAACACAGGTGATACTTGTTCGATCACCTCTATTATTAAATTGTTTCATTCATTGCGACACCTTGCGGCGTCGGTATGACTTGCAGCTTGCGCTGATCACGATCGAACGTTTCATGCAAACTATTACATTTGAGATTGTTGATTCTAAGTTCATCCGGTGGATGTTATTGCTTCTAGAACTCAGTTACTTATTGTGAACGTTCATATGGAATTTGATTGGTCGAAGTTCCTGTTGGATCCCTGTTAACTTAGTCACATTAGTGACTGCACCTATACGTCTCGTTTCCTTTGACATCGATTACTGAGACACATTTCTTTTAAACCATTGGGATTCCTATTGTGAAGGAATGTCCTTGAATTCACATGATTCGAATGAGTCTTGTTTCGATCACACGGTCATTCACTTGGTTATTATTCGGACTTACCTGCGAACAACACAATTCCGAGGAGATAACATAGACTAAATTTCGAGGACGAAATTTCTGTAACAGGGGGAGAATGTGACAACCCGTAATTTACGGCTCTTAATTACGTGATTAACAAGTAATTAACGCGATAATAATTAGTGTTTACAGCGCGAATTAACTTAATTAGGCCTTTGGAGTGCCTGGGAACGTCTATCCGTCTTTATAGTGCGCGAACGGTGGTTTACAGAGAAACCCGTGAAACGTTAAACGGCAACGGATTGAAACCGAACAGGATACTGTCAACGCCGACAAATATTAAATTTTTACGATATATTTTAGTTTTGTAGTTAAACTTTAGTGACTACAGTCGAAACCGGATCGAAAAAAAAAAACGGATTAAAGACGGCAACGATACAAATTTTCGCGATTATTACCGTGATCGACAAACGGGAGTGCAAACAACGGCTACCGACCGTATTTTGTGTATTTTAATTTTGACATTAAAACGGAGCTCAGGATTTGACAACGGGTCTCGTAGGAATTACGGGCCACTTACACACGGGGATTGAGCTTGTGGGCCCTGGGTCCAAGCCCAAAATCCACAAGCCTAAACCTACGCATAATGTGTAGATCCCTACAAAATCTTATCGGGATCTACTAAATCCCTACAAAATCCTAGTAAATCTCTACCAGATTTAGAGAATCATGCAAGATCTCATAAATCTCAATAAATCTATCCAAGAGATTTTAGGCCAATGGTTAAAACATATGACCTGGGTATCATTTTAATACATACAAGACAATATAAACCAATCTGCTTATAAATAACATTGGTTCTTTCTTGTTCCTCATTCCACAATCAGATATTCAATAAACTTAAACCATAACACAGACAAGGCCAAACACCCTCTCACAATTACCCTCTCACTCTCGATCTATGCATCTGATGTATGCATCAGAATACATTACACAAACCACACATACCCTCACATTTCCTCTCTCTCCCTCTCGGCGAACATCAGGCGGAACCGGGCGGAGCCAGTGGCGGAGCTCCGGCGAGGTGCGGCGGCGACCAACAGAGAAGAGAGAGAACGGCGTGGAGAGAGAGAGTGTGTCGGAGAAGAGAGAGACCGAGGAAGAAAGGAAGAACCGGCGGACCGGTGGTCGACTCCATTATCCGGCGGTCGGTTATTTTAACCGGCGGTGCCTGTCCCGATTCAGGCGGTACTTGACATTATCCGGCAAGTTCACGGTAAGTCCCGATCTTTTTCGCCTCCTGTCAGTTTTGATGATGGTGATTGATGCTGATTGGTTGAAAATGATGATGTTCTTAATCGGCTGGTGGTTTTGTTCGTGTCAGACTCACGTCTGTACAGGGTCCGGTTCAGCAAGACGGGTTTTGGTTCTGGTTCTAGTTAACTCGGTTCGGGTTCCCGGTACAAGACAGTCAACGGGTTTCGGTTCGGTCGTGGATCAGGTTTGGCTCAGATTCAGTTTCGGTTTCGGTTGACTCGGTCAACCGAGTCAGCTCAGTCAGCGGTTTCGGAGACGGGCTCGGCTCAACTCGGTGCATTTCGGCTCGATCCGGTCCAACTCAGTCAAACTGAGTCAAACTCAGTCAACTCAGCGAGTTGACTCGGTCAGCTCGACTTTCGACTCGAAGAAGTGGTAAAGATTTTAACGGCGTTACTATTTCGTGTTTTATACTTTTAACGTATCACGTGATAACGAGCTCTCGAAACCGACTAATTATAAATTACATTCGTCATATATTAGACAAGTTTGCACATAGTTGAATCTTGATTAAATTGTGTTGAATTTTTGAGAATAAAAGCGACAACTTGTGTTGTCGGGTCGTCCAAAAATAGAGGAAACTCTGCCCGTTTTTCGAGAAAATCCGTAAAATAATTACATTTTATTATAAAACGAAGCATAACCGATCGACTGCAAATGATTTTTTATAAAGTAAAATACAAGTGTATAACATTTCGGATAACACTTTACAACATCACGACAACGACGATTTGGATGTCATTTTCGACGATTCTTTTACTAAAATAAATATAATTTATATATTTATTTCAAATGTCGAACAAAACGAAATCATTTCATAAAAAAAATAAATATAGATTATATTTATTTTTCAAACGACAAACAAGACGACTTCTCTATATGAAAATAAATATAGATCGTATTTACTTTCATAAGCAACTCGACGATTCTTTTACAACTTTTCATATATACGCCTAAACGGCACATACGTATATTTTGACAAAGATCATACGAAACGCGATATATAATACGAGTTGGTTGTATGATATTTTCATACAAATAATCTTTTTGTACACGTACGACTACCCGAGACGGCTAACACACTTACGACGATATATTTATATTTTTATATAAATATTTATTCATTTTAAGTCTCTTGAAAACTAAGTCTTTTCAAGACTTATTAAATTGCTAATGACATTAAACGAGACTTAACTCGTATAACTTAATCGTTTCTATTAAGTTAATAACTTACCGTCGAATCGTTCGATTAACAATTCGGTAGAGCTCGATGACACGTAGTTTAGATACTGCGTTTATTTAGAAACTTATAAGATATTCCGTGTTAGGAATATTGTAGAATGCACGCTAGCGAGTCTCGTCTTGGAAACGACATCACGAAGTCGTATTTAGCTAGCTTTGCACATGAATATTCAGGTGAGTTCATAACCCCACTTTTTACGGCTTTACATTTTTATAAATGTTTTCGGGGTGGAAAGTCATGCACATTTTGCAAAGACATACAAAGTTTTGAACTAACGCAAAACTCGTATTTCTAAATCATATTACGAAGGGATTTCGAGGAACACAAATGATTTACGAAAGGTTTATACTAAACATACCGGTTTTTTTTTTTTACAAAAACAAATACTTATTTTCGAAATGTGAATGATATTCGGCCAGGGTGACCGGGCTGGTCAGGGTGACCGGGCTGGTCAGGGTGACCAGGGGTTTATTTTATATACGGTATGGTTAGCGTAAGGAGGTGTATTACTCAGATCATGTGAGTGGGTAGGAGCAATATGAGGCCATTAGTCCTCATGTCGGGACCGAGGGACAGGAGCGGTAGATCTATCTGGGTGTAGCGAGCCCAGCCCCAGGCCAAACTAGAAACGGACCTTGGGGTGACTTTGTCCACATACAAATGCCGTGGCGAAATCTGCTAGGTTTGAGTCTCCCTATTTGCACTTCACATATATCAGTGGCGTTGCAAACCATTGGTGATCACAAGTCCCCTTATTTGCTACATACCAGGAACTTTATACTTACGAAACATACTTGTTCATACAAATTAAATACCATGTTTTATACAAAATTTAAGGCATAGGATTATGCGGGTCAAAGTCTGGGTGGGCATTGATGATTATACGAACATTACAAAAACATGGTTTTATGAACATAACGTGTTACAAACACAACGTTTCCATATAACTCTGCAAGAAAATGGTTTTTAAATTCATTTTCTCAATACTACTTCAAAAACCGGTTATTCCAAAGATTTATTTCAAATCTTTCACAACTCAAAGGATTTATCTCAAACCTTTCACAACTCAAAAGATTTATTTCAAATCTTTTACAAACAAACTATGAACTCGCTCAACTTTATGTTGATTTTTCTCGCATGTTCTTTCTCAGGTTGCATTTCTGAGACATGGCACGGTCGGAATAGGAGAACCATGTGGAGTCGAGTACTTAGTGGGCGTTCATTAAAAGACTCAGCTTATTTGCTTCCGCTGCGCAATGACGATACCAGTCCAGTCACGCCAAGCTCTGAAAATTTCGGGGTGTGACAGTTCCTTTCATGAACTTTAAGTTGGCGTGATGCGTAAGCAATGACCTTGTCACGTTGCATCAACACGCAACCAAGTTCTTGGATGGACGCGTCGCAATAAACCACCAAATCATCTGTGCCTTCAGGCAATGAGAGAATAGGTGCGCTACAAAGTCTATTCTTTAAGTGCTGAAATGCGGACTCCTGGGCATCATTCCAACGATAGGTAACACCCTTCTGAGTTAGTGAAGTGAGAGGTTGCGCAATCTTGGAGAAATCCTTGATAAACCTTCCGTAGTAGCCCGCCAAACCCAAGAATTGGCGGATTTCTGTTGGTGTACGGGGTGCAGGCCAGTTCCTGATCGAGTCTACCTTGGGTGGATCAACATGAATCCCATCCTTGTTTACCACGTGGCCTAGGAAGTGGACTTCGCGAAGCCAAAAGTCACATTTTGAGAATTTGGCATACAACTGCTCTGTTCGAAGGAGTTCCAAAATAAGCCTCAGGTGTTGCTCGTGCTCCTCCTGACTCTTCGAATATATCAGGATGTCATCGATGAATACAATAACAAACTTATCCAGGTAAGGCTTGCACACTCTATTCATAAGATCCATGAAGATCGCAGGTGCGTTTGTCAATCCAAAAGGCATAACCAGAAACTCGTAATGCCTATAACGAGTCCTAAATGCTGTCTTAGAGATATCCTCGTCTCGGACTCTCAGTTGATGGTAGCCTGACCTCAGGTCAATCTTTGAGTAGAAAATCGACCCTTGCAACTGGTCGAATAAGTCATAAATGCGTGGAAGAGGATAGCGATTCTTCACGGTCACCTTGTTGAGTTCGCGATAGTCAATACACATTCTGAAGGTACCGTCTTTCTTCTTCACAAATAATACTGGAGCTCCCCAAGGCGAAGAGCTAGGACGAATAAAACCCTTGTCCAAGAGCTCTTGTAGTTGTGCGGACAGTTCTTCGAGTTCTGATGGGGCTAGACGATAAGGTGCTCGAGCTATTGGTGCTGCCCCTGGAGCTAGTTTGATCTGAAACTCAACTTGACGATGAGGCGGAAGACCAGGTAATTCCTCAGGAAATACTTCAGGAAAGTCACATACGATCGGAATATCTTCTATCTTCTTCTCCTTCATTGAAGTGTCAGTAATGAGGGCTAGAATAGCAGTGTGGCCCTTTCGCAAACACTTCTAGGCCTTAAGGAAAGAGATGATGCCTATGACCGCACCACTCTTGTCACCATGAACCACAAGTGGTTCTTCACCAGAACGAGGAATGCGGACGATCTTCTCTTTGCAAAGGATCTCTGCTCGATGTTGAGATAACTAATCCATCCCAATGACGATGTCAAAACTACCAAGAACGATGGGGATAAGATCGATAGAGAAAATCTGACCAGCTAAGACGATATTACAACCCTTAACTATGTGTGTGGCCTCGAGACTTTTACCGTTTGCTAGTTCTACCATGTGCTTGGTGTTCGAAAGTGTTGGGGTACGCTTAAGCATTTGACTAACTTTTAGGGACACATAACTAGTATCGGCACCTGAATCAAATAAAACAGTAACAAAGAAATCATCCGGTAGAAACTTACCCATCACAATGTTGGGATCGTTCCTCGCATCACCCTGCCCAATCACGAACGCACGTCCCCTGGCACCATTGCCATCATTGTTTCCCCCATTATTGTTTCTGTTCCCCTGGCTGTTGTTGTTGTTGTTCTGTTTCTGATTCAGCTGGGGGCAGTCTCTTTTGAAGTGGCCTTCAGCACCACGCTGAAAGCATCCTTTGTTGTTACCCTGCTGCTGCGGTTGCTGCTGACGCTAATTCTGTGGAGCTTGCTGCTGGTTCTGTCGTCGCTGATTTGCAGGGTAGAGGCTCCTGCAATCCTTGGCCGCATGGCCAGGTTTGTTACACCTCTGACAAGTGCCCTTAGCACACAGTCCGCTATGATGGAAACCACAATGATTGCATTTGGGGTGGTTCCCCTTGTACCCACTCTGCCCTTGACTACCAGAAGATTGTTGATCAGGGCTCTTGTAGTCATCAGCCTTTCGCTGCTGAGATTGAGACTGAGCTGATGTTGAACCCTTGCTTGAGACTCCATTCCATTTTCAATTGTTGTCGCTGGGGGCATCAGAAGTAGTAGTAGTAGCACCAATACGCTTGGGCAGCTTGTTCTGCTCGACTGCCTGATCAGTGAGACGATGAGCCAAACGAATAACTTGCTGGATAGTGGAGGAGGCCTATAGCTCCTTCAGTGTCGTTGAAAGTAGTAGGTCGGAAGTCCATAAAAGTTTTGAAAGTACACACAGGAGGCTGAGCATGTTGACCTGTCGTGCGAGTAAGAAGAGACAAAGTTAAGCACAAGTGTTGGTTCACAAGAGTAGGATCTAAAGATCCTAGAGTAAGTTGCAATGGCAGGTTATACCTCCTGCCTGAGCGGCTGCGAGTGCTGCAGCAACTTGTTCATTGATTAAAGCCGTCAGCTGGGCTTGAGTTAGGTTGATACGTCCACTCATGATCTTCACAATAAAGAGAGCATGAGTGAGAAAAGTTTTCGTGACAATGCGTAAGTGTGGAGTGACAGAAGAGAGTAAGCACACAATGTTTCAAACAGCAGATGCTATGTTGACTAAGCATACCATGAACAATACACTACATAAACTAGCAGACATGCAATATAAACTTAATTCATATCACCTATTGTGTCGAGTCTTGCACGTGGAGCGAAGCGTCATTGTGGATCGTTGAGCACTGTATAGGTTATAGTCTGGTTTTGTCAAAAAGTTTTTCCCTTTTTAAAACCAAGTTCACTATAACCAATGGCTCTGATACCAATCTGTCACACCCCCAAAATCCAAAAGCGGAATATTACCGCATGGAGGCGTGACTGACCAGGATCTAGCCACCAATCATATTGAACAATACGAATAAGTAAATAAAACCATAAAACCAAACCCAATATAATTGGCGTTCAAAAGAAACCAAACATGTTCAAGTAATCAGCGGAAGCATAAAAATGTTTAAATAACCAAAACATAGTTTAAAGTTCAAATATTAAGCATGGGACATAACAGTCCATATCCCACAACGACCTCTCCTCCTCGTGCAAGCTCCATAAGTACCTAACGACCTGTAAGGCATGTAACAACAAGTCAACAACAAAGTTGAGCGAGTTCACAGTTGGTGTTCATTGATAAGTTGTTTCAAAAACCATGAGTTCATTTGTAAGCCATAAATTAACCATTTTCCCTGTTTCCCAAACATATCCATAACCAGTGGGGGCTTCCCCATGTGAACCACTAGACCCGTTACCATATCGACCACTGACTAAGGTAAGTTGGTGCCCTGACGTCAATGTCTATCATCATTGACTAGTGCCCAGATCCATTAGTTCACGCCCGTCCTCTACGGCATGGTGTGAGGCTTGTCAAACCTAAATAGCGCTATCTAACTAATGACCCACTCGCCATTGGCCCGACGATTAAGTCGATATAAAAATGAGGGATTTCATGATAGAGATTTTTTTCTAGTATCCGTGTTGTCACCCTTCAATAAAGAGGGTGTGTACGTAATCCCCAAACCAGGAGATTACGTAGTTTCCAATTATATCCTTATCACGTGTTGTCACCCTTCAATAAAGAGGGTGTGTACGTGTTCCAAACCAGGAGATCACGCAGTTTCAGTTTAAATCCTTTACCCATTCCCAACCCTTGGGAATCCCATGCCTTGTGGAAAGTGTGAACTCACCTTGGTTTGCTCGGTATGCTCAACTACTTGTGCACAAACAATTCAGTCAAAGCCTATAGTATGCACGTATACACAATCAGTTTATGTTCGTAATGATTCACATGCAATCTAACATCACAAGGTGTGCTTGGGAAATTATTATCAAGTAACACATAAACAGTTAATCAACCCATACAAGATTCAAAGTTTACATGTATGTTCCATAACCATGTTTATCAGTTAAGTGTACTGGGTGTAAGAACCAAATTATGTCATCCACTTATAAGTAAACATCGTTAACAGTAGATAATATAAACAATTACTAACCTACACGTGGTATCCATAAACATATTAACCTACTGTTCCCTACAAGCTTCACGACGAACACTTGAGGTTTTCGTCGACATAGGGTTACGACGAAAAGGCCACGACGAACACTTGAGGTTTTCGTCGCCATGGGATTTTGTCGAATTAGAGTTTGTCGGGCAAGGGTTTTCGTTGGCAGAGGGTCTTCGTCGGCACAGGGTTTTTGTCGGGGTAAGGCATGATCATCATCAACAGTTACACAACCCAGAAACCCTAATGATCATCTAACAGTTACGTCGACTTCATGAATCAATCGCTTAATCATATCATTTCATACAATCACTTAAATTACTCAATTAACAGTTTGCATCATCAATCATCAAACTTAGCCACGAACTATACTACACCAGATCATTGACATATACAAGACGGTAATACATAATCATTCAACACCCAATTAATATGATCATCAAGAATTAAACTGAACATGAACAGTGGCTTAAACAAATGCCTTCATAACATCAGATCTATTCTAAATGATTCATGACAGAAACCTCAAACCTATCCATTCACCATTATACCATCAACCGATCACTTTTAACATACGGAAACGTATCCGATAACCTAGTGACCTATAGTGAACAAACTCCTCATCCAAACATGAATTTCAAGCATTACTTAGTATCAAAGAATCATGATTTCAATTAAACATATAATGATGATATCAAACAATCAACCATGTACGGATTAAACACTAACCGAGATAGGAGAAATAATGGGTTGATCGGCACGAAGAGGTTTCGAAGACTTGCAGTTGTCGTCGCGCAGGAAATAGAGAGATCGAGACTCTAGGGTTTTCAAAATAACAACTCACGTAACTTATGTCCTTAAATACGTAAACTATACCATGTTGAGCCCTTAATGGGCTCCGGCGAAAACTGGGCCGACGAAATCCTAGATTTCGTCGTGATGGCCATGGCGAAATCCTTAGGTTTTCGTCAAGCAGGCTTGTGGTGAAATCCCCATTAGATTTCGTCATGTACATAAAAATATATATATAATAGCACCTCACATATTTCACAAAGTCCATGTTTAACATTTAACCAATTAACACTAAACAGCAATTTACAATCAAATAACAAGGTGCACATAAAAGAACGCAACGAATTAAGAAAACGCAGTTGCGAGGAAAGACCTTGAAAACTCGGGTTGTCACATATTATCGATATGAACAAGAAACCATGTGAAGAAATTACTTGTCTCTTCTTGAAGATTTCAGAACATGATGGTCTGTTGTGGCATCGTCGTCTTGGACATGTGAATATGAAAAATCTGAATCGTTTGGCTAAAGGTGAATTGGTCCGTGATCTACCTGTTAAAGACTTCATGTTGATAGAGAAGTGTGTTGCTTGCGCCAAAGGAAAAGCCCATCGAAAGTCTCACAAGTCCAAGCCTACTCCATCAACAAAAGTTGTACTTGAGTTGCTACACATGGATCTTTTTGGTCCCGTGAACGTTCTCAGTATTGGCAAGAAGGCGTATTGTCTTGTGATTGTCGATGACTACTCTCGTTACACATGGGTTTACTTTCTTGGTCACAAAAACGAGGCTGCAAGTTTGATCAAACAATTTATCACTTTAGTGGAAAATCAGGCCAATACCAGAGTGAAAGCAATTCGATCAGACAATGGAACGGAATTCAAAAATATCACCTTAGACACATTCTGTGCAGAAAAGGGAATTGAACGACAGTACACTGCACCACGAACTCCACAACAAAATGGAGTAGCTGAGAGACGGAATCGTACTCTTATTGAGGCTACGCGAACCATGCTGGCCGACTCGAAGCTTCCTAGTTTCTTCTGGGCCGAAGCAGTTAACACGGCTTGTTACATCCAGAATCATGCTTTAGTAAACAAACGTCAGATGAAAACTCCTTATGAAATTCTGGAAGGACGTAAACCCTCTGTTTCACACTTTCGTATATTTGGTTGTCCGTGTGTTTTATTGCTCATGGATACTAATGGAAAGTTTGAAGTCAAAGGGGATGAATGTTTCTTTATTGGGTACGCTAAAGGATCTTCCTATATAGTATACAATAAAGTAACCAAGAAAGTCGTCGAGTCGTGTAATGTTGAATGGCTCGAAGAAAACTCTACGGACACTAGAGTTGGTCCAGATTGGCTGTATGATTATGCTGACTTATTCAAATCATTTAACATTCTGTCTAGTGCTGCTTCTGATGCAGGTGTGTTGAATATGAAACAACCAGTTTCATTTGGTGATACGGAAGAAATAGAACTTGACGAAGGGATCTCAAGAACTCACACTATTGATCCGCTTGGAATGCGATTTACTGAGAATCCAACGTCTCAAGAAACCCATGAAGGTGCCCAATCTAGTGGCGTTTCCTCAAATGCATCTGGATCAGAACTATTTACTGATCCCATTCCTGAAGATTGTATTGTCACTCTCATGTGGTTCACAGTCCTGATGAGGGGGAGTCAAGCAACATCAACACACTTCAAGACAAGACCATACCTGAATTTGCCATTCCAACAAACGTTCAAAGAAATCATCCTATTGAGAACGTAATTGGTCCTGTTAATGCAGGAGTTTAGACAAGAAGCCAATCAGGAACCATTAATTTATGTTTATACTCCAGCTACATTTCTCAAATTGAACCTAAGACCATTGATGTAGCTTTGCAGGAACCAGGATGGGTTGACGCTATACATGAAGAGCTAAACCAATTCGAGAAGCTAGGAGTATGGAAACTTGTGGAGTTGCCAAAAGGGAAATGCAAGCTTGGAACTCGTTGGGTTTTCAGAAACAAGCAAGATTCTGCAGGAGTTATTGTTTGAAATAAAGCACGATTAGTAGTCCAAGGATTCAGACAGATAGAGGGATTCGATTATGATGAAGTTTACACCCCTGTTGCACATCTTGAAGCAATCCGGATCTTCTTAGCATACGCATCCTACATGGGGTTCACTGTTTATCAGATGGACGTCAAGACTGCGTTTTTGTATGGAGATGTGAAGGAGGAAATCTTTTTTGAGCAACCACCGGGTTTTATTCATCCAGACCATCCAGAATATTCCTACAAACTTGATAAGGCATTGTATGGGTTGCACCAAGCACCTAGAACTTGGTATGCAACTCTGACAGAACATCTTCTGGCTCATGGATACACACGAGGCACGATAGACCAGACTCTGTTTATTAAAAGAGTGGGCAAGGATCTGATATTGGTTAAAATCTACGTCGATGATATTATCTTCGGATCAACAAGTGAAGCTCTTTGCAAGGAATTTGAGGGAGTTATGAAAAAGAAGTTCGAGATGAGTGCGCTCGGAGAAATGACATTGTTTTTGGGTTTACAAGTTAAACAAGATTCTTGAGGCATTCTAATTCATCAAGGGAAATATGTGGATGATGTGCTAAAGAAATTTAAGTTCACAGACGCTAAACCGGCCGAAACTCCAATGGCAGAAAGACCGTTGCTGACTGAAGATGCAGAAGGATCCCCTGTTGATCAACACCTTTATAGGTCCATGATCGGATCGTTGATGTATCTGACAGCGAGTCGTCCAGACATCATGTTTGTTGTCTGCAACTGTGCACGATATCAGGCTAATCCTAAAACTTCTCATCTTACTGTTGTTAAACGAATCTTTCGGTACCTTAAAGGCCGACCTTGGTTTGGTCTGTGGTATCTGAGGGATTCAAATTTTGACCTGTTTGCATTTTCTGATAGTAACTTTGGAGGCACTGACAAGGACAGGAAATCCACATCTGTTGGATGCCAATTTTTGGGTGACAGACTCATCTCTTGGCAATGCAAGAAATAACAAACGGTGGCTATTTCCACAGCTGAAGCAGAGTACGTTGCAGCTTCGGCGTCTTGCTCCCAAGTGGTGTGGATGCAGCATCAATTGCAGGATGGTTTGACCTATCTTAAAACTACCATATACTGTGATAATGATGCTGCTATACAAATTGTGAAAAATCCTGTTTTCCACTTAAAAACCAAGCACATTGATATTAAAGTTCATTTTATAAGAGACTGCTTTGACAGAGGTCTTATCAAACTGGAGCAAATCGACACAGATGCAAATGCTGCCGATTTGTTCACAAAACCTGTCAGTAGTTCAAAATTTCAAGTGCTTGTGGATTTTCTGAAAATGATCTGTTTCACTGACTGAGCATGTTTGTTCATAAAGTTTTCTATTCTTAGGTAGGTTTTATTTATGCTCAAATTTAGGGGGAGAAATCTTTGAAAAATACAAAAACATCAAAAAAATTCTTGGAAAAATACAAAAACATTGAAAAATCTTTGAAAAATAAAAAAAAGCAATGCTTGACATGGGAAACGAAATGAAATTCCACGTTATGGTTAAGGGATGACTCATGTAAGACCAGTATCGAAATAGTTTGACTCTAGTATGATGTGTTGGTAGGCTCTATCCTTAAGACTGGAAACATTGGCTGTTTCTGTTCAGAACTAAAATAGTACATGACCTCAGGAAAGAAAGTCACTTGGAATTGGCTCATTTCTATTTGAATGTTTGTATGTTGTCCCGATACACACAATTTTGGTCTGGTTCTGAAATCTTCTCTGAAAAAGTCGTGTATCTCCTCTGTTTTGCGTGAGCAAAGACCTGGAGGTGCTAGCCAGCGTTAAGCTTCTGTTTTGCGTGAGCAAAGACCTAGCTGAGCGTCTGTCATCTTATAGATCAATTAAACACCCGAAAGAGGCCCTCAAGTGCCCAAAAGAAACCCAAGAAACCTATATCAAACTGAGAAAAACTCATTTGATCTGTGTATTATATCCTCTTTGCTTATGATCTATTCTGTTCTTTTCTTAACCTATTCCCAGTTAAGATTTCAGAGGTCTGGATCGGACTTGTGAAATATGTGGTAGGGAAACTGCTTGCATGATAGAGTGTGCTGACTATAATTCCGGGATTTGATTAGTATTTATTTGGGTGTTCATTGTTAAGAAATCAAAACATGATAAAATCAGTTACAGGTAGTTATATGGAAAAGGTCTAGGGAGATGAGTTTAGGTGGACAAATATACTGACAATCGTCTAGATCATTCGGTAGTAGATCAGTGTTGATAAGTGAAGTCAAGCCCGAAACATCGTGATTTGATCCCTAAGCAATTACGATATTTCCTATTTTATTTTTGTAAATAATTGTCATATTATTTATTTTTGTTTAGGTTTTTGTGTTCGTAAAACGTGCTCAGAAAGTTAATTGGGTTGTTAAAAATTATAACTGATTTTCTAAAGGATTCTTGAATTAAATTAAAAATAATTACGGAAATCCTTAAATTAAATGTGTATTTGAGACGGTTTCGGCCCAATTTTTGGTCTCGGCCCAAATTCAAAGGCCCAAGGCTGTGATATATAAGGCAGGTCTCTGTTGGATCGTGTACGTGACCCTGAAAGTCAGTTAAGGTAGTTCAACATCAATTACTAAGGCGGAATCAAAGTAAACGACGTCCAAAACAACTTGTATTCTTTAATTCTTCTTTTCTGATTAATAAACGTGCTTTTACAATAAGATCTGATGAAAATCCGACAGCACTTCGTTACACATACAATGACCTTGTACCGTTCCGTTTGAAATGTGACACTCACACTCCTATTTATAGACAATGTACCCTTCCGTTTGAAACTTAACATAAAGGCTCAAACGACAGATCTCAAACGGAACCTCTATTCAAACAATGAACTCAAACGGAACCCTATGTTTCAAACGGAACCCTCTATAAAATGACTGTTTTCAAACGGAACCCTTTGAAACACTTTCTAAACTCAAAACTAAACCCTAATTTGACATTTAAGATCCAATCTTGACTTTCTTGAACTAAGACTTGATGAAGATGCAGTCAACAGACATTCTTGTGCATCAACAGACTCCCCCTTGGATGTTGACGTAGTCTTCAGCTCCTGAGTCTTCAGTCTTAGTCTTTTCTTACACTCTGTCTTTTCATCATAAGCACTCTATCTTCACACTCCCATATACTGTTGATCCATACTCCCCCTTTTCACAGACTCCCCCTCTCAATATGCTGAATCTGAGATATCTGGTTCAAGCTTTGACAATTTGCTTCCATTGGGAATAATGAAGACCAAATCTGTTACTCAACCAACACACATTACAATTCTATCTTTCAAACATAAAAACACAAATTCAATCAGTTATAAAAATCCACTCAAGTATTCAGGTCCAAGTTAATGACCCTGATCACTTGATTAATCTACCAAGTTCAAATTAATGACCTTGGTTGATCTTTTGACGAAACAATACTGATTTTAAACAACAATTTCAAACATTTTCTGAAAATAACAAGTATCAAGTTAATGAACTTGTTTTTATCATTTCAAACAATTCAAACTTCTTCAAAGTAAGCTCTCCTCATTCTTCAGTCCAGAATCTCCTGCATCTGCTTCAAACATCTAAGAATCCAACAATCAACTCTCCACTTTGGTTTGTCAGAAAAATAAAGCAGAAATAAAATCTTTTTGGATTTTATCAAAGTGTTCTAAACTAAGAAATGAAATACAGAAAACTTAAATTGTAGAAAGTAAACAAAGTAAACTATTTACAAACATATTTTTGGTGAGCGTGTCAGGGAATCATATCAGCTTTTCAGACAAATCACAAGTACCGTTAAGCTACATTTCATACTCAGACTTAAACAATTCACCTCGATTGTCGATATACTGATCCATCTTAAATTCTCATACAAATTTCAACTTACTCAGGATACGATTTAGATGAATTAAGAACTTAGATCATTCATGTGTCCCACCTCTTGAATATACTCCCGTATCCAGAATCCCAATAATCAGTCTTACAGGTGAGAATACTACAATGATATCTGTATATAGGGTATGTTTGGCATGGAGCTTTTAGGAGCTTCTAGCTTTAAGCTTTTAAGAAAAAGCTCATACTCAATAAAAAGCCTTGTTTGGTTGAAGGAGCTTTAAGCTTTTAGGTTAGAAGCTTGAAGCTTTTGGTTGAACGCTACTACTAGTAGCGTTTAGAAGGAGCTACAAGCTTTTAGGAAAAAATGACTATTTTAACCACTAAAAATAAGGAAAATTTTAATGCACCAACTTTCTAAATTTTTAGTTATGTCCATTTTGGTCATTTTATACATTTTATTAAAAGCTACAGCTACTCTACCAAACACCAAATATATCTAAAAAGCTACAGCTACTAGCTATCAGCTACTAGCTATCAGCTACAGCTACCAGCTTCCAGCCACCAGCTACCAGCTTTCAGCTTTCAGCTACCAGCCACCAGCTACTTTTGCCAAACATACCCATAATTTAGGTATGCGAGGGCCGAGGGATCTCAGGTCGATACTTCCGTATACGCAGAGGGATATCAGCTTCGACTTTTTGATGTGTCCCCTTTAGAGGATCTTTTTGCTTACAACAACAGCATTTATCAATTTTATTGTTTCAGCATGCTGAGGGTTTAATGCTGTGTTTCAAGCATTGCAGCAAGTATTAGCCAGGGACTAGGTCAGAACTACCGTTCAGCAGAAGTCCCGGAATAATACCCCAGATATCATAGAGTATAAAGACCTAGTATATCAGATTAAGAGACCTTTCAAACGAGATTTCAGGGGTTACCTATATATCCAAGTAGTGTTCCCCATGAATTCACAAGTTTGAATTTTAGGTTTATATCCCGAATAAATCTACTAAATGTACAAAAACCTATCGACACATCATCAGTAAGATTGTTTAACTCTTTTAAACTATTCAAATCTTTAGCATACTGTGATCGTCTAGCCGATGTACTATCATTTTCCCTATATACACAAGCTCTTTTTCATTTTATCATGTTTTTGTATTTTTATCATTTTTTACTGTTTTTGTATTTTCTGAAAATAAACTATGAACAAACATCTACTCCCCCTAAATACCAAAACAAGTAAAAATTCGACAAACCATTGCAGATTGTTTCTCGTCTTCATCCGCAACAGTACTCTCATCAACGCCAATAATGCCATCCGACACCGAAAGAAGCTTCATACCATTCAGTTTTAACAAATATTTAAACCGATTTTTATCAAAAGCTTTGGTATGTAAATCGGCTTTCTGTTCGTCAGTGTGGATTTTCTCAATTCGTATCAACTTTTTCTCAAAGCAATCACGAATAAAGTGATGACGAATTTCTATGTGTTTAGTTTTAGCGTGATGTACTGGATTTTTAGTTATATTTATTGCGGCCTCATTATCAACAAAAAGAGGTGTGTTAAGAAACTGCAAACCGTAGTCGCGCATCTGTTGCTGTATCCACAAGATCTGAGAGCAGCAACTGCTAGCAGAAACATACTCCGCTTCACATGTAGATAACGCCACAGGCGTTTGTTTCTTACACTGCCAGGTAACCAATCTAGGACCAAAGAACCGGCATCCTGCAGTTGTTGATTTTGAATTGACTTTGCAGCATCCGAAATCCGAATCGGAATACCCTTCGAGCGTAAAATCGCCTTTCCTAGGATACCATAACCCCAATGAAGGAGTTCCTTTCAGGTAGCGCAATATCCTCTTCACAATAATCATATGCGATGCTCTCGGGTTAGACTGAAATCTTGCTGCGAGGCACGTTGGGTACATGATATCAGGACGTGAAGCAGTTAGGTACATTAAAGAACCTATCATGGATCGATAAAAAGTTTCATCAGCCCTGTCTCCGGTGAGATCTGGGTGAATCCCATGATTTGTTGCAAGTGGGGTAGCAGCTGGAGTAGAACTTGACATCCCAAATTTCTCTAGAATATCATGAACATACTTTGACTGATGAATGAAAATTCCTTCAGGAAGTTGTTCAACTTGTAATCCTAGAAAGAATTTCATCTCCCCCATTGATGACATTTCAAACTTCTGCTTCATCACTGATTCAAAATCTTTGCATAGATTTTCATTTGTTGACCCAAAGATTATATCGTCCACATAAATCTGAACTATCAGAAGATGACCATCGACCTCTTTAGTGAAGAGAGTGGCATCCACTTTTCCACGAATGAACTTGTTGGCTAGTAGGTGTTGAGACAAAGTCTCATACCAAGCTCTCGGGGCTTGGTGTAAACCATACAGCGCTTTGTCCAATAAGTAGACCTTGTTTTTGTGGATTGGATCGGTAAAGCCCGGTGGCTGACCGACATAAACCTCCTCTTTAACCTTCCCGTAAAGAAACGCCGATTTAACATCCAACTGATAAACTCTGAAGTTCTTCCAAGACGCAAATGCTAGGAAAATTCTGATTGCCTCTAGTCGTGCTACAGGAGCATAGACTTCGGTAAAATCAATTCCCTCCTATTGACTAAATCCCTGAACAACGAGTCGAGCTTTGTTCCTTACGACAACTCCTCTATCGTCCCTCTTACACTTAAACACCCACTTAGTGTTAATCTTTCTTTGACCATCCGGCAAATCAACTAACTTCCACACTCCCAATTTCTCAAATTGACTAAGTTCCTCCTGCATTGCATTGACCCAAGAGTCTTCAGTAAGCGCCTCTTTGTAAGTTCTTGGTTCAATCTGCGAGATAAAACAACTTAATGAGAATTCAGTTTGCAAAGGAGCAACTTTTGTATAAAAACATGTAAGCCCTTTATCAATCTGATTTCGAGTGCGAACACCAGCTTGCAATTCTCCTATAATCAACTCCTCTGGATGATATGAAAAAGTACGCGGCATCACTTCACTCGGAACCTCTACATTTCCCTCCAGATTAGTAACATTCTGCTCTGCATCTTGTTCACCAACTTGGTTTGTTTGACTTGAAATCTGAATCTGCTCCCCCTCAGAATTTGAATCTGAATCACCGTGATCAAATACTGGCATATTTTCAGCTTCTAGATTATCATTCTGAACCGATTGATTATCTTGAGCAATTTCATTCTGTTGGACATCATCATGTTCACCAGCATTACTTGGACCTGCTTCATCATCATTTGAAGTTTCCCGTGGTCTCCTCGAATACTCAGCTGGGAACCTTAACTGTGACTCATATTCACGCAAAATATCCAACTCATCAAAGAAATCTTCTTCATCCTCTGATTCTTCTCTCATGTCAAACGAATCCCAAAGTTTGTCATAATGATAACTGTTAGGGGTCATTTTCTTAACATACGTATCCTGACCAATATCCTGCCTTTGTTTGTTTATTTGTGATCAGGATGCTGGAAGAGGATATTGCTAACATCTTGGGCGATATCCTGAGGCTTATTGAATTAACCACGTGCAGGTTAAGGGCTGAGGCTTGCTAACGGTCAAGAGGACTTCTTCTCCTCAAGACTCGGACGAATTTGTTGAGAAAGAGACGTTGAGCCCGAAAGACCAGGTTTACAACGTTCCAAGAAGGAATATTCGGTGGATCCCGCAAGTTTAGGGTAGTTAGTTATTTTATCTTTACTATAAATAGATGAGGTCGGATCAGCTTAGAACACAACATTTCACACTTACACTCTCGAACACTATCACTCTCTAGCTAATTGCAAACACCACACTTGTATTCAAGTTTCGTTGTAACACTTAGTCAATCCGTACCACATCCTGCACTGTATCCTGATTTTTGAAGCAATTGAAGAACAAGGCAGCTGCAATTGTCAGCTCCCGAGGGTTTATGCCGGCGATCTAGATTGATCAAGGGCTTTCCTCGTACATCCCGTGTCGTTTATTTTATTTTTGCTCATTGTTTGATCATAGATACAGCTCTACATCTTGAGCCGTATCCTGAATACTGTTTTTCCAAATAACTTAACAAGTACATTTTCAATACACTTTCTAGCACACTACCTCACTTAACTAATTTGATCACTTAATTACTTCGGTAATTTTTGACCAAAACAATTTGGCGCCCACCGTGGGGCAAGTGGTGCTCTCTTTACTAAAAATTTTTGTCAAATCGCTAATCGGTTTTCTATTTTCAAAACTTTTTGCCACATTGTCCATAATGGCCTCAAGATCAAACATGAGTTCCTCTACTGTGTCTGCTATGACTTCTGCTACTACCGGTTCGGTGCTTCCACCACCTCCTCCAAGGATGCCAGCCTCTGCACAATCTCAAGATGTTATACCAACTCGGAGTGTCCAGGGATCTGCTCCCGTTTTAGCTTCTAATGATGAAATTTTAACCTTATTTGGAAGTGTGCAGGAACAAATGAGGCAGCAACAGGAAACAAACCAAATGCTTTTGAGGGAAATACAACTCCTGAAGGCTGGCTCGAGCAGATCTGTGGAGGACAATCTCACTCCGTTACACCCCAGAGCGTTGAACTTTAGTTCAGCTGTATATACCGAGGATAATAGGGGGAATATCGTGCCCAGTCTTCCTCAGAATCATACTCCTGAAATACCCTCCTTGGTCAGGATGTCAACCATAAGGAGCTCAGGATATGCTTCAGGATATGGGCAGAATCCTCCAACTGGTAACGTGTCTAATAATAATAATACTCATGCTGCAAACACTGGTGGATCTTTGCAGGATACAGGTGTGACATCAGCACTTACCAGGGAACTTCAGAAGTTAAAGGACATGATATCTAGTGTACCTGGGGTGGTCCAACCGATCCCGGAAGTGTCTCAAGACAGCCACAAGATATCTCGTTTCGCGTATCCTATCTGTGATCCTGAGATCCCAAAGAGATTCCAAACCCCCAACATGAAGCTTTATGATGGAACTACGGATCCTGAGGAGCATATTGCCCAGTATAGGGAAAGAATGGAGATTAACCCTATCCCTCCGGAGCTCAAGGAAGCGTGCTTGTGCAAGGGATTTGGTTCTACTCTAACAGGATCAGCCTTAAAATGGCTGTTAAACGTTCCTCCTCACTCAATTACTTCATTTGCTCACTTGGTTAATTTGTTTAACAGTCAATTTTCTTGTAGTCGGAGTTTTGAGAAACTAACCAGTGATCTTTACAGGGTAACTCAAGGGCCTCAGGAATCCTTGAGGGATTATGTGAACAAATTTAGTCGAGAATCCTTGGATATCCCACATCTTGATGTCGCAACAGCTGTGCAAGCTTTCAAGATGGGATTACAAAAGGATTCTCAGTTTTATCAGGATCTTGTAATGAATCCCTGCAGGAATCTCGACGAAGCTCGTAACAGGGCTTTGAGATATATCCGTCTGGAAGATGACAAGAAGATGCAAGAAAGGATGAACTCATCCAACACTTATGAATCGACTAATAGGAAGTCAGAATCCTCATTTAAGTCATATCGGCCTAAGCCATATGGTAGAAATGAAAACAAGAGAGTGAATGCTGTCGAAGATGAGGATCCTGAAGAGTATCCTGAGTTGTCTGAATATTGCTTTTCTGTTAATATTCCTGAATTGATGTATGCTATGCAGGGTCTAGGAGACAAGGCTAGATGGCCTCGAAAGAATCAACAAAAGGCTGACTGGAAAGATAAGTCAAAATGGTGTGCTTTCCACGAAGATTTCGGACATATGACTGAGGATTGCATTGCTCTAAGGAAAGAAATAAGTTATCTTCTAAGCAAGGGATATCTGAAAGATCTCTTAGGAAAAAAGAAGAATAAGGGTCAGGATACTGAGAAGGATCCTGAACGAGCAGCATCACCTCCCGCGGATGCCAAGATAATCAACTTCATTTCGGGGGGATCCGACATTTGTGGGACCTCGTATTCGGCAGCAAAGAGACATGCAAAGGAAGCTAAGGCCGAAAGGGGAGACAGACCTGTCAGGATGACTACCCTCACGACTGACAAAGTGATCACTTTTGATGCAGATGACAGGGATACTGTCCAGGATCCTCACCATGATGCTCTGGTAATAACGTTATATGTGGCTAACCATTTTGTACGCAGGATATTGGTTGATAATGGCAGCTCCGTCAACATAATCCAACTAGAGACACTTAAAAGAATGAATGTATCGCCAATGGATATCACTTCGAAGTCTACCGTGCTTGTTGGGTTTAGTGGAGAGGCCAGAAACACAGTGGGGGAGATAAAGTTGCCGGTGT
>JARYGA010000414.1:0-26321 GCA_030545235.1 Helianthus tuberosus
ACTTTATCAGTTGTGAGGGTAGTCATCCTGACTGGTTTGTCTCCCCTTTCACTCTTAGATTTCTTTGCATGTCTCTTAGCCGCCGAATACGAAGTCCCACAAATGTCGGATCCTCCTAAAATAAAGTTAATTATCTTGGCATCTGCTGGGGGTGATGCTGCTCGTTCAGGATCCTTCTCGGGATCCTGCCCTTTATTCTTCTTTCTTCCCAGCAAGTCCTTCAGATACCCTTTGCTTAACAGGTAACTTATTTCTTTCCTTAAAGCAATGCAATCCTTGGTCATATGTCTGAAGTCTTCATGGAAGGCACACCATTTGGATTTATCCTTCCAATCAGCTTTCTGCTGGTTCTTTCGAGGCCACCTAGATTTGTCCCCTAAACCCTGCATAGCATACATTAACTCAGGTATATTAACAGAAAAGCAGTATTCAGATAAGTCAGGATATTCTTCAGGATCATCGTCTTCAACAGCATTCACTTTCTTGTTATCATTTCTGCCATATGGCTTGGAGCGATATGGCTTATATGAGGATTCTGATTTCCTGTTGGTTGATTCGTAGGTTGAGGTAGAATTCATCCTCTCTTGCATCTTCTTGTCATCTTCCAAACGGATATATCTCAAAGCCCTGTTACGAGCTTCGTCGAGATTCCTGCAGGGATTCATTACAAGATCCTGATAAAACTGAGAATCCTTTTGTAACCCCATCTTAAAAGCTTGCACAGCTGTTGCAACATCAAGATGTGGGATATCCAAGGATTCTCGACTGAACTTGTTCACATAATCCCTCAAGGATTCCTGAGATCCTTGAGTTATCCCGTAAAGGTCACTGGTTAGTTTCTCAAAACTCCGACTACAAGAAAATTGACTGTTAAATAAATTAACCAAATGAGCAAACGAAGTAATTGAGTGAGGAGGGACGTTTAACAGCCATTTTAAGGTTGATCCTGTCAAGGTAGAACCGAATCCCTTGCATAAGCATGCTTCCTTGAGATCTGGAGGGATAGGATTAATCGATTTCCATCCATTCCCTATACTGGGCAATATGCTCTTCAGGATCCGTAGTCCCGTCATACAGTTTCATGTTGGGAGTCTGAAATCTTTTTGGGATTTCAGCATCATAGATAGGATACGCAAAGCGGGATATCCTGTGGCTGTCTTGGGATACTTCCAGAATTGGCTGGACCACTCCAGGTACAATGGATATCATGTCCTTCAATTTCTGGAGCTCCCTGGTAAATGTTGACGTCATACCTGCATCCTGCAAAGACCCATTGTTGTTAGTAGCAAGAATATTATTATTTGACACATTACCGGTCTGAGGATTTTGGCCATATCCTGAAGCATATCCTGAACTCCTCACAGTCGACATCCTGACCGAGGAGGGTATCTCAGGGGTATGATTCTGAGAATGGCTTGGGACGATATTCCCCCTGTTATCCTCAGTGTAAACTGCGGAACTGAAGTTCAAAGCCCTGGGCTGTATAGGAGTGACAGTTTCTTCAGCAGGTCTACTCGAGCTAGCTTTTAAGAGTTGTATTTCTCTTAACAGCATTTGGTTAGTTTCCTGTTGCTGCCTCATTTGTTCCAGCACACTTCCAAATAAAGTTAGAATTTCATCATTAGAGGCTAAAACGGGAGCAGATCCCTGAACACTCCGAGTAGGGATAACATCCTGAGGTTGTGAAGAAACTGGCGTCCTTGGAGGAGGTGGTGGAAGCACCAAACCGGTAGTAGCAGAAGTCGTAGCGGACATAGTGGAGGAGCTCATGTTTGATCTCGAAGCCATTGAAAATAAGTTAGAAAAAAGTTTTGACAAGAGAAAACCGAATAATGATTTTACTAAAGTTTTTAGCAAAAATAGCACCACTTGCCCCACGGTGGGCGCCAAATTGTTTTGGTCAAAAATTACCGAAGCAATTTAGTGATCAAATTAGTTAAGTGAGGTAGTGTGCTAAAATTATGTGTGAAAAATATGTTAACCAAGTTAGTTATAAAAACAGTTTCAGGATACGGCTCAAGATATAGAGCTGTATCTGTGATCAAACAATGAGCAGAAAAGTAAAGGTTGACACGTGATGTACGAGGAAAGCCCTTGATCAATCTAGATCGCCGGCACAAAACCTTGGGAGCTGACAATCGCAGCTGCCTTGTTCTTCTATTGCTTCAAATATCAGGATACAGTGCAGGATGTAGAGCGAATCAACTAGGTGTTACAATGTGATTTGAATACAAGTGTTTGTGTGTAGTGTTTGCAGAGAGCTAGAGAGAAAGTGTTTGAAAATGTGAAAGTTGCGTGCCTTAATCTGATCCGCCCCCATCTATTTAGAGTAAAACAAATATAACAAACTATCCTAAATAACCGGGATCCAGCGAATATTCCTCACTCGAACGTTGTAGACCTAGTCTTTCGGGTTCAACGTCTCTCCCATAACAAACATGCCCGAGTCTTGAGGAGATGAAGTCCATCTGACCATTAGCAAACCCCAGCCTTTAACCTGCACGTGGTTAATTCAATCAACCTCAGGATATCGCCCAGGATGTTAGCAATATCCCCGTCCAGTATCCTGGTCACAAATAAACAATTAAAAGCAGGATATTGATCAAGATATGTACGCTCAGAAAATGACCCATAACAACACGTGTATATGTTGACATTTAAGAGATATACAGTCAAGAAAATCAAGGGCAATGGTGATATATATGCGGATTAGACACAAAAAAACACTCAACAAATGGCTACAATTTAAGGAATGTGTTTAGTGACGGCATCAGATTCCTAATTGATGGAGAAAGGTCTGGTGGCAAGAAAAGCTGCTTCAAGGAGGTTGTCAAGTGTTTTCGCTCGACGATTCCATTCTTGGGTGGTTGGTTTGGCCCTTGTTCCTGTAACTAGAATTCAAGCCCGGTATATCCCATTTTAATTTTACACCATTGTGAACCTTACGCCTTTTTTACTCTCTGATCGAGGTTCTCGGCATTGAAAAATCTTCGTAAACTAAATCACACGTGTATATGTTGATATTTAAGAGTTATACAGTCAAGAAAATCAAGGGCAATGGTGATATATATGCGGATTAGACACCAAAAAAAACACTCAACAAATGAATACAATTTAAGGAATGTGTTTAGTGACGGCATCAGATTCCTAATTGATGGAGAAAGGTCTGGTGGTAAGAAAAGCTGCTTCTACGAGGTTGTCAAGTGTTTTCGCTCAACGATTCCATTCTTGGGTGGTTGGTTTGGCCCTTGTTCCTGTAACTTGAATCCTAGCGCGGTATATCCCATTTTAATTTTACACCATTGTGAACCTTACGCCTTTTTTACTCTCTGATCGAGGTTCTCGACATTGAAAAATCTTCGTAAACTAAATCACACGTGTATATGTTGATATTTAAGAGATATATAGTCAAGAAAATCAAGGGCAATGGTGATATATATGCGGATTAGACACCAAAAAAAATACTCAACAAATGGCTACAATTTAAGGAATGTGTTTAGTGACGGCATCAGATTCCTAATTGATGGAGAAAGGTCTGGTGGTAAGAAAAGCTGCTTCTAGGAGGTTGTCAAGTGTTTTCGCTCGACGATTCCATTCTTGGGTGGTTGGTTTGGCCCTTTATTCCTGTAACTCGAATCCTAGCCCGGTATATCCCATTTTAATTTCACACCATTGTGAACCTTACGCCTTTTTTACTCTCTTATCGAGGTTCTCGGCATTGAAAAATCTTCATAAACTAAATCACACGTGTATATGTTGATATTTAAGAGATATACAGTCAAGAAAATCAAGGGCAATGGTGATATATATATGCGGATTAGACACCAAAAAAACACTATACAAATGGCTTCAATTTAAGGAATGTGTTTAGTGACGGCATCAGATTCCTAATTGATGGAGAAAGGTCTGGTGGTAAGAAAAGCTGCTTCTAGGAGGTTATCAAGTGTTTTTGCTCGACGATTCCATTCTTGGGTGGTTGGTTTGGCCCTTGTTCCTGTAACTCGAATCCTAGCCCGGTATATCACATTTTAATCTTACACCATTGTGAACCTTACGCCTTTTTTACTCTCTGATCGAGGTTCTCGTCATTGAAAAATCTTCGTAAACTAAATCAAAAGTGTGTATATGTTGATATTTAAGAGATATACAGTCAAGAAAATCAGGGGCAATGGTGATATATATGCGGATTAGACACCAAAAAAAACACTCAACAAATGGCTACAATTTAAGGAATGTGTTTAGTGACGGCATCAGATTCCAAATTGATGGAGAAAGGTATGGTGGTAAGAAAACCTGCTACTAGGAGGTTGTCAAGTGTTTTCACTCGACGATTCCATTCTTGGGTGGTTGGTTTGGCCCTTTTTCCTGTAACCCGAATCCTAGCCCGGTATATCCCATTTTAATTTTACACCATTGTGAACCTTACGCCTTTTTTACTCTTTGATCGAGGTTCTCGGCATTGAAAAATCTTCGTAAACTAAATCACACGTGTATATGTTGATATTTAAGAGATATACAGTCAAGAAAATCAAGGGCAATGGTGATATATATGCGGATTAGACACAAAAAAACACACTCGACAAATGGCTACAATTTAAGGAAAGTGTTTAGTGACGGCATCAGATTCCTAATTGATGGAGAAAGGTCTGGTGGTAAGGAAAGCTGTTTCTATGAGGATGTCAAGTGTTTTCGCTCGACGATTCCATTCTTGGGTGGTTGGTTTGACCCTTGTTCCTGAAACTCGAATCCTAGCCCGGTATATCCCATTTTAATCTTACACCATTGTGAACCTTACGCCTTTTTTACTCTGTGATCGAGGTTCTCGGCATTGAAAAATCTTCGTAAACTAAATCACACGTGTATATTTTGATATTTAAGAGATATACAGTAAAGAAAATCAAGAGGCAATGGTGATATATATGCGGATTAGACACCAAAAAAACACTGAACAAATGGCTCCAATTTAAGGAATGTGTTTAGTGACGGCATCAGATTCCTAATTGATGGAGAAAGGTCTGGTGGTAAGAGAAGCTGCTTCTAGGAGGTTGTCAAGTGTTTTCGCTCGACGATTCCATTCTTGTGTGGTTGGTTTGGCCCTTGTTCCTGTAACTCGAATCCTAGCCCGGTATATCCCATTTTAATTTTTCAACATTGTGAACCTTACGCCTTTTTTACTCTCTGATCGAGGATCTCGGAATTGAAAAATCTTTGTAAACTAAATCACACGTGTATATGTTGACATTTAAGAGATATACAGCCAAGAAAATCAGGGGCAATGGTGATATATATGCGGATTAGACACCAAAAAATAAACACTCAAAAATGGCTACAATTTAAGAAATGTGTTTAGTGACGGCATCAGATTCCTAATTGATGGAGAAAGGTCTGGTGGCAAGAAAAGCTGCTTCTAGGAGGTTGTCAAGTGTTTTCGCTCGACGATTCCATTCTTGGGTGGTTGGTTTGGCCATTGTTCCTGTAACTCGAATCCTAGCCCGGTATATCCCATTTTAATTTTACACCATTGTGAACCTTACGCCTTTTTTACTCTCTGATCGAGGTTCTCGGCATTGAAAAATCTTCATAAACTAAATCACACGTGTATATGTTGACATTTAATAGATATACAGTCAAGAAAATCAAGGGCAATGGTGATATATATGCGGATTAGACACAAAAAAAAAACACTCAACAAATGGCTACAATTTAAGGAATGTGTTTAGTGACGGCATCAGATTCATAATTGATGAAGAAATGTCTGGTGGTAAAAAAAGCTGCTTCTAGGTGGTTGTCAAGTGTTTTCGCTCGAGGATTCCATTCTTGGGTGGTTGGTTTGGCCGTTGTTCCTGTAACTCGAATCCTAGCCCGGTATATCCCATTTTAATCTTACACCATTGTCAACCTTACGCCTTTTTTACTCTCTGATCGAGGTTCTCGGCATTGAAAAATCTTCGTAAACTAAATCAAACGTGTATATGTTGATATTTAAGAGATATACAGTCAAGAAAATTAGGGGCAATGGTGATATATATGCGGTTTAGACACCAAAAAAAAGCACTGAACAAATGGCTACAATTTAAGGAATGTGTTTAGTGACGGCATCAGATTCCTAATTGATGGAGAAAGGTCTGGTGGTAAGAGAAGCTGCTTCTAGGAGGTTGTCAAGTGTTTTCGCTCGACGATTCCATTCTTGGGTGGTTGGTTTAGCCCTTTTTCCTGTAACTCGAATCCTAGCCCGGTATATCCCATTTTAATTTTACACCATTGTGAACCTTACACCTTTTTTACTCTCTGATCGAGGTTCTCGGCATTGAAAAATCTTCGTAAACTAAATCACACGTGTATATGTTGATATTTAAGAGATATACAGTCAAGAAAATCAAGGGCAATGGTGATATATATGCGGATTAGATACCAAAAAAAAACACACTCAACAAATGGTTACAATTTAAGGAATCTGTTTAGTGACGGCATCAGATTCCTAATTGATGGAGACATGTCTGTTGGCAAGAAAAGCTGCTTCTAGGAGGTTGTAAAGTGTTTTCGCTCGACGATTCCATTTTTGGGTGGTTGGTTTGGCCCTTGTTCCTGTAACTCGAATCCTAGCCCGGTATATCTCATTTTAATTTTACACCATTGTGAACCTTACGCCTTTTTTTACTCTCTGATCGAGGTTCTCGGCATTGAAAAATCTTCGTAAACTAAATCACACGTGTATTTGTTGATATTTAAGAGATATACGGTCAAGAAAATCAAGGGCAATGGTGATATATATGCGGATTAGAAACCAAAAAAAACACTCAACAAATGGCTACAACTAAAGAAATGTGTTTACTAACGGCATCAGATTCCTAATTGTGGGAGAAAGGTCTGGTGGTAAGAAAAGCTGCTTCTAGGAGGTTGTCAAGTGTTTTCGCTCAAAGATTCCATTCTTGGGTGGTTGGTTTGGCCCTTGTTCCTGTAACTCGAATCCTAGCCCGGTATATCCCATTTTAATTTAACACCATTGTGAACCTTACGCCTTTTTTACTATCTGATAGAGGTTCTCGGCATTGAAAAAATCTACGTAAACTAAATCACACGTGTATATGTTGACATTTAAGAGATATACAGTCAAGAAAATCAAGGGCAATGTTGATATATATGCGGATTAGACACAAAAAAAACACTCAACAAATGGCTACAATTTAAGGAATGTGTTTAGTGACGGCATCAGATTCCTAATTGATGGAGAAAGGTCTGGTGGCAAGAAAAGCTGCTTCTAGGAGGTTGTCAAATGCTTTCGCTCGACGATTCCATTCTGGGGTGGTTGGTTTGGCCCTTGTTCCTGTAACTCGAATCCTAGCGCGGTAAATCTCATTTTAATTTTACACCATTGTGAACCTTACGTCTTTTTTACTCTCTGATCGAGGTTCTCGGCGTTGAAAAATCTTCGTAAACTAAATCACACGTGTATATGTTGACATTTAATAGATATACAGTCAAGAAAATCAAGGGCAATGGTGATATATATGCGGATTAGACACAAAAAAAAACACTCAACAAATGGCTACAATTTAAGGAATGTGTTTAGTGACGGCATCAGATTCATAATTGATGAAGAAATGTCTGGTGGTAAAAAAAGCTGCTTCTAGGTGGTTGTCAAGTGTTTTCGCTCGAGGATTCCATTCTTGGGTGGTTGGTTTGGCCGTTGTTCCTGTAACTTGAATCCTAGCCAGGTATATCTCATTTTAATCTTACACCATTCTGAACCTTACGCCTTTTTTACTCTCTGATCGAGGTTCTCGGCATTGAAAAATCTTCGTAAACTAAATCACACGTGTATATGTTGATATTTAAGTGATATAAGTCAAGAAAATCAAGGGCAATGGTGATATATATGCGGATTAGACACCAAAAAAAACACTCAACAAATGGCTACAATTTAAGGAATGTGTTTAGTGACGGCATCAGATTCATAATTGATGGAGAAAGGTCTGGTGGTAAGAAAAGCTGGTTCTAGGAGGTTGTCAAGTGTTTGCGCTCGACGATTCCATTCTTGGGTGGTTGGTTTGGCCCTTGTTCCTGTAACTTGAATCCTAGTCAGGTATATCTCATTTTAATCTTACACCATTCTGAACCTTACGCCTTTTTTACTCTCTGATCGAGGTTCTCGGCATTGAAAAATCTTCGTAAACTAAATCACACGTGTATATGTTGATATTTAAGAGATATACAGTCAAGAAAATCAGGGGCAATGGTGATATATATGCGGATTAGACATAAAAAAAAACACTCAACAAATGGCTACAATTTAAGGAATGTGTTTAGTGACGGCATCAGATTCCTAATTGATGGAGAAAGGTCTGGTGGTAAGAAAAGCTGCTTCTAGGAGGTTATCAAGTGTTTTCGCTCGACAATTCCATTCTTGGGTGGTTGGTTTGGCCCTTGTTCCTGTAACTCGATTCCTAGCCCGGTATATCCCGTTTTAATTTTACACCATTGTGAACCTTACGCCTTTTTTACTCTCTGATCGTGGTTCTCGGCATTCAAAAATCTTCGTAAACTAAATCACAGGTGTATATGTTGATATTTAAGAGATATACAGTCAAGAAAATTCTTGGTGCATACGTCTGTCGACTTCGTCTTCGTTTGAGTCATTGTGAAGAAAGCACTGAAGACCAGACTGAAGACTCCGGCAATATCCAAGGGGGAGTTTGTTGGTGCATAATGTCTATAGCCTACGTCTTAAGTCTAGGTCATGTTTGTATAGGATTTACGGGGGTCTAAATGTAAATTTATGTTATTTTGATGTAATTCCGCTTGAAATGACACATGGTCAGGATGAATTGTTTGAAATACCAATTGTAGGGTACATGTGCTATCTAATGTACCCTAATCGTATCAGTAAGCATTAGAAACATCTTAGAGGAGTTTAAGTGGATCACAATATCTATTATCTAGGGTGAATTGTTTAAAAGCTTTAAGTGGTAATGTTTAGATCAACGGTGCTGCTGATTTGTCTCAATAAACTGATATGATCCTCTAACGCATACTCACAAAAATATTGTCTGTAAATATTTCTTTACTGCTTTTCATTTAAAACAAAAATCCAAAAAGATTTTATGTGTGTTTTAGCATAAAATTTTGAACAATCAAAAAGATTTTACTTCATCTTATTTTCGACAACTGATGTTAAAGAGTTGATTTTCAAAATTCCGAGTGCTAAACATGATGAACCACATTGGGTTGGGGAGTTTGTTTAAATGAGAAATGTTTTTGAGAATGATTGCATGTTTAGTTAATCAAGGTCATTAATTTGAACTTGATGTAACTATTAACGTTTGGTGAATGAATGCTCTCTATCAGTAAGTTTTTCAAAGTGATGTAAATAAAAACTTATGTTTTGGGTAGAGAATGTGCAGGAAACGTTGAAAAAGCTAGGTTTCGATCCCTGAGGATTAATGCCAGGTTTTCGATCCTAAGCTACAAATTCCAGACTGCGATCCCGGAACAACTTAAGGGGAAGTCTGTTAGCAAAGAGAGAGTTTGAAGGATGCTTCAGCGTCAAATACTTTGAAAAGAGAGATAGTTTGAAGGATGCTTTATCGTCAATTTTTTTGGAGAAATCAATAAGACTGATCAAGACTGAAGGTTTGACATACTGACGACTCGTACCGAAGACTTCGTCAACATCCGAGGGGGAGTCTGTTGTTGCATACGTCTGTCGACTTCGTCTTCGTTCGAGTCATTGTGAAGAAAGCACTGAAGACCAGACTGAAGACTCCGACAATATCCAAGGGCGAGTTTGTTGGTGCATAATGTCTATAGCCTACGTCTTAAGTCTAGGTCATGTTTGTATAGGATTTACGGGGGTCTAAATGTAAATTTATGTTATTTTGATGTAATTCCGCTTGAAATGACACATGGTCATTTCAAACGGAATTAGTTTTGTTAATTCCGCTTGAAATGACACTTGGTCATTTCAAGCGAAATCACATGCCTATATAAAGGTGTGTTGTGCTTCTCATTTGAAACGGAATTAGAAAGTGTGTAATGAAGTGCTGCTGAAATTCCACCGTGTAATCAAGTCTAATTTGAATGAGAAGCTTGTTTTGAAGTATAACAATATGTTTCTACTCATTTCTTCATTGATTCTAAGCTGTTTGTTTGTTTCCGCCTCTCAAACAGTTGTGTATTGCCTCTGATTGACTCAATTGATCGTCAAAATGATCCTACAAAAATCCAGGGCAATGGTGACATATATGCTGATTAGACACCAAAAAAAAAATACTCAACAAATGGCTACAATTCAAGGAATGTGTTTAGTGACGGCATCAGATTCCTAATTGATAGAGAAAGGTCTGGTGGCAAGAAAAGCTGCTTCTATGAGGTTGTCAAGTGTTTTCGCTCGACGATTCCATTCTTGGATGGTTGGTTTGGCCCTTGTTCCTGTAACTCGAATCCTAGCCCGTTATATCCCGTTTTAATTTTACACCATTGTGAACCTTACGCCTTTTTTACTCTCTGATCGAGGTTCTCGGCATTGAAAAATCTTCGGAAACAAAATCACACGTGTATATGTTGACATTAAAGAGATATACAGTCAAGAAAATCAAGGGGAATGGTGATATATATGCGGATTAGACACCAAAAAAAACACTCAACAAATGGCGACAATTTAAGGAATGTGTTTAGCGACGGCATCAGATTCCTAATTGATGGAAAAGGTCTGGTGGTAAAAAATGCTGCTTCTAGGAGGTTGTCAAGTGTTTTCGCTCGACGATTCCATTCTTGGGTAGTTGGTTTGGCCCTTGTTCCTGTAACTCGAATCCTAGCCCGGTATATCCCATTTTAATTTTACACCATTGTGAACCTTACACCTTTTTTACTCTCTGATCGAGGTTCCCGGCATTGAAAAATCTTCGTAAACTAAATCACACGTGTATATGTTGACATTTAAGAGATATACAGTCAAGAAAAATCAAGGGGAATGGTGATATATATGCGGATTAGACACCAAAAAATAAACACTCAAAAAATGGCTACAATTTAAGGAATGTGTTTAGTGACGGCATCAGATTCCTAATTGATGGAGAAAGGTCTGGTGGCAAGAAAAGCTGCTTCTAGGAGGTTGTCAAGTGTTTTCGCTCGACGATTCCATTTTTGGGTGGTTGGTTTGGCCCTTGTTCCTATAACTTAAATCCTAGCCCGGTATATCCTATTTTAATTTTACACCATTGTGAACCTTACGCCTTTTTTACTCTCTGATCGAGGTTCTCGGCATTGAAAAATCTTCGTAAACTAAATCACCCGTGTATATGTTGACATTTAAAAGATATACAGTCAAGAAAATCAAGGGAAATGGTGATATATATGCGGATTAGACACCAAAAAATAAACATTCAAAAAATGGCTACAATTTAAGGAATGTGTTTAGTGACGACATCAGATTCCAAATTGATGGAGAAAGGTCTGGTGGTAAGAAAAGCTGCTTCTAGGAGGTTGTCAAGTGTTTTCGCTCGACGATTCCATTCTTGGGTGGTTGGTTTTGCCCTTGTTCCTGTAACTCGAATCCTAGCCCGGTATATCCCATTTTAATTTTACACCATTGTGTACCTTACGTCATTTTTACACTCTAATCGAGGTTCTCGGCATTGAAAAATCTTCGTAAACTAAATCACACGTGTATATGTTGATTTTAAGAGATATACAGTCAAGAAAATCAAGGGCAATGGTGATATATATGCGGATTAGACACCAAAAAACACTCAACAAATGGCTACAATTTTAGGAATGTGTTTAGTGACGGCATCAGATTCCTAATTGATGGACAAAGGTCTGGTGGTAAGAAAAGCTACTTCTAGGAGGTTGTCAAGTGTTTTCGCTCAACGATTCCATTCTTGGGTGGTTGGTTTGGCCCTTGTTCCTGTAACTCGAATCCTAGCCCGGTATATCCCATTTTAATTTTACACCATTGTGAACCTTATGCCTTTTTTACTCTCTGATCGAGGTTTTCGGCATTGAAAAATCTTCGTAAACTAAATCACACGTGTATATGTTGACATTTAAGAGATATACAGTCAAGAAAATCAAGGGCAATGGTGATATATATGCGGATTAGTCACAAAAAAAAACACTCAACAAATGGCTACAATTTAAGGAATGTGTTTAGTGACGGCGTCAGATTCCTAATTGACGGAGAAAGGTCTGGTGGTAAGAAAAGATGCTTCTAGGAGGTTGTCAAGTGTTTTCGCTCGACGATTCCATTCTTGGGTGGTTGGTTTGGCCCTTGTTCCTGTAACTCGAATCCTAGCCCGGTATATCTCATTTTAATTTTACACCATTGTGAACCTTACGCCTTTTTTTACTCTCTGATCGAGGTTCTCGGCATTGAAAAATCTTCGTAAACTAAATCACACGTGTATTTGTTGATATTTAAGAGATATACGGTCAAGAAAATCAAGGGCAATGGTGATATATATGCGGATTAGAAACCAAAAAAAACACTCAACAAATGGCTACAACTAAAGAAATGTGTTTACTAACGGCATCAGATTCCTAATTGTGGGAGAAAGGTCTGGTGGCAAGAAAAGCTGCTTCTAGGAGGTTGTCAAGTGTTTTCGCTCGACGATTCCATTTTTGGGTGGTTGGTTTGGCCCTTGTTCCTATAACTTAAATCCTAGCCCGGTATATCCTATTTTAATTTTACACCATTGTGAACCTTACGCCTTTTTTACTCTCTGATCGAGGTTCTCGGCATTGAAAAATCTTCGTAAACTAAATCACCCGTGTATATGTTGACATTTAAAAGATATACAGTCAAGAAAATCAAGGGAAATGGTGATATATATGCGGATTAGACACCAAAAAATAAACATTCAAAAAATGGCTACAATTTAAGGAATGTGTTTAGTGACGACATCAGATTCCAAATTGATGGAGAAAGGTCTGGTGGTAAGAAAAGCTGCTTCTAGGAGGTTGTCAAGTGTTTTCGCTCGACGATTCCATTCTTGGGTGGTTGGTTTTGCCCTTGTTCCTGTAACTCGAATCCTAGCCCGGTATATCCCATTTTAATTTTACACCATTGTGTACCTTACGTCATTTTTACACTCTAATCGAGGTTCTCGGCATTGAAAAATCTTCGTAAACTAAATCACACGTGTATATGTTGATTTTAAGAGATATACAGTCAAGAAAATCAAGGGCAATGGTGATATATATGCGGATTAGACACCAAAAAACACTCAACAAATGGCTACAATTTTAGGAATGTGTTTAGTGACGGCATCAGATTCCTAATTGATGGACAAAGGTCTGGTGGTAAGAAAAGCTACTTCTAGGAGGTTGTCAAGTGTTTTCGCTCAACGATTCCATTCTTGGGTGGTTGGTTTGGCCCTTGTTCCTGTAACTCGAATCCTAGCCCGGTATATCCCATTTTAATTTTACACCATTGTGAACCTTATGCCTTTTTTACTCTCTGATCGAGGTTTTCGGCATTGAAAAATCTTCGTAAACTAAATCACACGTGTATATGTTGACATTTAAGAGATATACAGTCAAGAAAATCAAGGGCAATGGTGATATATATGCGGATTAGTCACAAAAAAAAACACTCAACAAATGGCTACAATTTAAGGAATGTGTTTAGTGACGGCGTCAGATTCCTAATTGACGGAGAAAGGTCTGGTGGTAAGAAAAGATGCTTCTAGGAGGTTGTCAAGTGTTTTCGCTCGACGATTCCATTCTTGGGTGGTTGGTTTGGCCCTTGTTCCTGTAACTCGAATACTACCCCGGTATATCCCATTATAATTTTACACCATTGTGAACCTTACTCCTTTTTTACTCTCTGATCGAGGTTCTCGGCATTGAACAATCTTCGTAAACTAAATCACACGTGTATATGTTGATATTTAAGAGATATACAGTCAAGAAAATCAAGGGCAATGGTGATATATATGCAGATTAGACAACAAAAAAAATACTCAACAAATGGCTACAATTTAAGGAATGTGTTTAGTGACAGCATCAGATTCCTACTTGATGGAGAAAGGTCTGGTGGTAAGAAAAGCTGCTTCTAGGAGGTTGTCAAGTGTTTTCGCTCAACGATTCCATTCTTGAGTGGTTGGTTTGGCCCTTCTTCCTATAACTAGAATCCTAGCCTGGTATATCCAATTTTAATTTTACACCATTGTGAACCTTACGCCTTTTTTACTCTCTGATCGAGGTTCTCAGCATTGAAAAATCTTCATAAACTAAATCACACGTGTATATGTTGATATTTAAGAGATATACAGTCAAGAAAATGAAGGGCATCGGTGATATATATGCGGATTAGACACCAAAAAAAATACTCAACAAATGGCTACAATTTAAGGAATGTGTTTAGTGACGGCATCAGATTCCTAATTGATGGAGAATGGTCTGGTGGTAAGAAAAGTTGCTTCTGGGAGTTGTCAAGTGTTTTCGCTCGACGACTCCATTCTTGGGTGGTTGGTTTGGCCCTTGTTCCTGTAACTCGAATCCTAGCCCGGTATATCCCATTTTAATTTTACACCATTGTGAACCTTACGCCTTTTTTACTCTCTGATCGAGGTTCTCGGAATTGAAAACTCTTCGGAAACTAAATCACACGTGTATATGTTGACATTTAAGAGATATACAGCCAAGAAAATCAAGGGCAATGGTGATATATATGCGGATCAGACACCAAAAAATAAACACTCAACAAATGGCTACAATTTAAGGAATGTGTTTAGTAACGGCATCAGATTCCTAATTGATGGAGAAAGGTCTGGTGGCAAGAAAAGCTGCTTCTAGGATATTGTCAAGTGTTTTCGCTCGACGATTCCATTCTTGGGAGGTTGGTTTGGCCCTTGTTCATGTAACTCGAATCCTATCCTGGTATATCCCATTTTAATTTTACACCATTGTGAACCTTACGCCTTTTTTACTCTCTGATCGAGGTTCTCGGCATTGAAAAATCTTCGTTAACTAAATCACACATGTATATATTGACATTTAAGAGATATACAGTCAAGAAAATCAAGGGCAATGGTGATATATATGCGGATTAGACACAAAAAAAACACTCAACAAATGGCAACAATTTAAGGAATGTGTTTAGTGATGGCATCAGATTCCTAATTGATGGAGAAAGGTCTGGTGGTAAGAAAAGCTGCTTCTAGGGGGTTGTCGAGTGTTTTCGCTCGACGATTCAATTCTTGGGTGGTTGGTTTGGCCATTGTTCCTGTAACTCGAATCCTAGCTCGGTATATCCCATTTTAATTTTACACCATTGTGTACCTTACGTCATTTTTACACTCTAATCGAGGTTCTCGGCATTGAAAAATCTTGGTAAACTAAATCACACGTGTATATGTTGATTTTAAGAGATATACAGTCAAGAAAATCAAGGGCAATGGTGATATATATGCGGATTAGACACCAAAAAAAACACTCAACAAATGGCTACAATTTAAGGAATGTGTTTAGTGACGGCATCAGATTCCTTATTGATGGAGAAAGGTCTGGTGGTAAGAAAAGCTGCTTCTAGGAGGTTGTCAAGTGTTTTCGCTCAACGATTCCATTCTTGAGTGGTTGGTTTAGCCCTTCTTCCTATAACTCGAATCCTAGCCCGGTATATCCAATTTTAATTTTACACCATTGTGAACCTTACGCCTTTTTTACTCTCTGATCGAGGTTCTCGGCATTGAAAAATCTTCGTAAACTAAATCACACGTGTATATGTTGATATTTAAGAGATATACAGTCAAGAAAATGAAGGGCAATGGTGATATATATGGGGATTAGACACCAAAAAATAAACACTCAACAAATGGATACAATTTAAGGAATGTGTTTAGTAACGGCATCAAATTCCTAATTGATGGAGAAAGGTCTGGTGGCAAGAAAAGCTGCTTCTAGGATGTTTTCAAGTGTTTTCGCTCGACGATTCCATTCTTGGATGGTTGGTTTGGCCCTTGTTCATGTAACTCGAATCCTATCCCGGTATATCCCATTTTAGTTTTACACCATTGTGAACCTTACGCCTTTTTTACTCTCTGATCGAGGTTCTCGGCATTGAAAAATCTTCGTAAACTAAATCACACATGTATATATTGACATTTAAGAGATATACATTCAAGAAAATCAAGGGCAATGGTGATATATATGCGGATTAGACACAAAAAAAAACACTCAACAAATGGCAACAATTTAAGGAATGTGTTTAGTGACGGCATCAGATTCCTAATTGATGGAGAAAGGTCTGGTGGTAAGAAAAGCTGCTTCTAGGGGGTTGTCAAGTGTTTTCGCTCGACGATTCCATTCTTGGGTGGTTGGTTTGGCCCTTGTTCCAGTAACTCGAATCCTAGCCCGGTATATCCCATTTTAATTTTACACCATTGTGTACCTTACGTCATTTTTACACTCTAATCGAGGTTCTCGGCATTGAAAAATCTTCGTAAACTAAATCACACGTGTATATGATACAGTCAAGAAAATCAAGGGCAATGGTGATATATATGCGGATTAGACACCAAAAAATACACTCAACAAATGGCTACAATTTAAGGAATGTGTTTAGTGACGGCATGAGATTCCTAATTGATGGAGAAAGGTCTGGTGGTAAGAAAAGCTGCTTCTAGGAGGTTGTCAAGTGTTTTCGCTCGACGATTCCATTCTTGGGTGGTTGGTTTGGCCCTTGTTCCTGTAACTCGAATCCTAGCCCGGTATATCCCATTTTAATTTTACACCATTGTGAACCTTACGCCTTTTTTACTCTCTGATCGAGGTTTTCGGCATTGAAAAATCTTCGTAAACTAAATCACACGTGTATATGTTGACATTTAAGAGATATACAGTCAAGAAAATCAAGGGCAATGGTGATATATATGCGGATTAGACACAAAAAAAAAACACTCAACAAATGGCTACAATTTAAGGAATGTGTTTAGTGGATTCCTAATTAATGGAGAAAGGTCTGGTGGTAAGAAAAGCTGCTTCTAGGAGGTTGCCAAGTGTTTTCGCTCGACGATTCCATTCTTGGGTGGTTGGTTTGGCCCTTGTTCCTGTAACTCGAATCCTAGCCCGGTATATCCCATTTTAATTTTACACCATTGTGAACCTTACGCCTTTTTTACTCTCTGATCGAGGTTCTCGGCATTGAACAATCTTCGTAAACTAAATCACACGAGTATATGTTGATAGTTAAGAGATATACAGTCAAGAAAATCAAGGGCAATGGTGATATATATGCAGATTAGACAACAAAAAAAACACTCAACAAATGGCTTCAATTTAAGGAATGTGTTTAGTGACGGCATCAGATTCCTAATTGATGGAGAAAGGTCTGGTGGTAAGAAAAGCTGCTTCTAGGAGGATGTCAAGTGTTTTCGCTCAACGATTCCATTCTTGAGTGGTTGGTTTGGCCCTTCTTCCTATAACTCTTATCCAAGCCCGGTATATCCAATTTTAATTTTACACCATTGTGAACCTTACGCCTTTTTTACTCCCTGATCGAGGTTCTCGGCATTGAAAAATCTTCGTAAACTAAATCACACGTGTATATGTTGATATTTAAGAGATATACAATCAAGAAAATGAAGGGCAATGGTGATATATATATGCGGATTAGACACCAAAAAAAATACTCAACAAATGGCTACAATTTAAGGAATGTGTTTAGTGACGGCATCAGATTCCTAATTGATGGAGAATGGTCTGGTGGTAAGAAAAGTTGCTTCTAGGAGGTTATCAAGTATTTTCGCTCGACGATTCCATTCTTGGGTGGTTGGTTTGGCCCTTATTCCTGTAACTCGAATCCTAGCCCGGTATATCCCATTTTAATTTTACTCCATTGTGAACCTTACGCCTTTTTTACTCTCTGATCGAGGTTCTCGGAATTGAAAAATCTTCGTCAACTAAATCACACGTGTATATGTTGACATTTAAGAGATATACAGCCAAGAAAATCAAGGGCAATGGTGATATATATGCGGATTAGACATCAAAAAATAAACACTCAACAAATGGCTACAATTTAAGGAATGTGTTTAGTGACGGCATCAGATTCCCAATTGATGGAGAAAGGTCTGGTGGCAAGAAAAGATGCTTCTAGGAGGTTGTCAAGTGTTTTCGCTCGACGATTCCATTCTTGGATGGTTGGTTTGGCCCTTGTTCATGTAACTCGAATCCTAGCCCGGTATATCCCATTTTAATTTTACACCATTGTGAACCTTACGCCTTTTTTACTCTCTGATCGAGGTTCTCGGCATTGAAAAATCTTCGTAAACAAAATCACGCATGTATATGTTAACATTTAAGAGATATACAGTCAAGAAAATCAAGGCCAATGGTGATATATATGCGGATTAGACACAAAAAAAAACACTCAACAAATGGCAACAATTTAAGGAATGTGTTTAGTGACGGCATCAGATTCCTAATTGATGGAGAAAGGTCTGGTGGTTAGAAAAGCTGCTTCTAGGAGGTTGTCAAGTGTTTTCGCTCGACGATTCTATTCTTGGGTGGTTGGTTTGGCCCTTGTTCCAGTAACTCGAATCCTAGCCCGGTATATCCCATTTTAATTTTACACCATTGTGAGCCTTACGCCTTTTTTACTCTCTGATCGAGGTTCTCGGCATTGAAAAATCTTCGTAAACTAAATCACACGTGTATATGTTGATATTTAAGATATATACAGTCAAAAAAATCAAGGGCAATGGTGATATATATGCGGATTAGACACCAAAAAATAAACACTCAAAAAATGGCTACAATTTAAGTAATGTGTTTAGTGACGGCATCAGATTCCTAATTGATGGAGAAAGGTCTGGTGGCAAGAAAAGCTGCTTCTAGGAGGTTGTCAAATGTTTTCGCTCGACGATTCCATTCTTGGGTGGTTGGTTTGACCCTTGTTCCTGTAACTCGAATCCTAGCCCGGTATATCACATTTTAATTTTACACCATTGTGAACCTTACGCCTTTTTTACTCTCTGATCGAGGTTCTCAGCATTGAAAAATCTTGGTAAACTAAATCACACTTGTATTTGTTGACATTTAAGAGATATACAGTTAAGAAAATCAAGGGCAATTATGATATATATGCGGATTAGACACAAAAAAAAAACACTCAACAAATGGCTACAATTTAAGGAATGGATTTAGTGACGGCATCAGATTCCTAATTGATGGAGAAAGGTCTAGTGGTAAGAAAAGCTGCTTCTAGGAGGTAGTCAAGTGTTTTCGTTCGACGATTCCATTCTTGGGTGGTTGGTTTGGCCCTTTTTCCTGTAACTCGAATCATAGCCCGGTATATCCCATTTTAATTTTACACTATTGTGAACCTTACGCCTTTTTTACTCTCTGATCGAGGTTCTCGGCATTGAAAAATCTTCATTAACTAAATCACACGTGTATATGTTGACATTTAAGAGATATATAGTCAAGAAAATCAAGGGCAATGGTGATATATATGCGGATTAGACACCAAAAAAAATACTCAACAAATGGCTACAATTTAAGGAATGTGTTTAGTGACGGCATCAGATTCCTAATTGATGGAGAAAGGTCTGGTGGTAAGAAAAGCTGCTTCTAGGAGGTTGTCAAGTGTTTTCGCTCGACGATTCCATTCTTGGGTGGTTGGTTTGGCCCTTTATTCCTGTAACTCGAATCCTAGCCCGGTATATCCCATTTTAATTTTACACCTTTGTGAACCTTACGCCTTTCTTACTCTCTGGTCGAGGTTCTCGGTATTGAAAAATCTTCGTAAACTAAATCACACGTGTATATGGTGATATTTAAGAGATATACAGTCAAGAAAATCAAGGGCAATGGTGATATATATGAGGATTACACACCAAAAAAAAAATACTCAACAAATGGCTACAATTTAATGAATGTGTTAAGTGACGGCATCAGATTCCTAATTGATGGAGAAATGTCTGGTGGTAAGAAAAGCTGCTTCTAGGAGGTTGTCAAGTGTTTTCGCTCGACGATTCCATTCTTGGGTGGTTGGTTTGGCCCTTATTCAAGTAACTTGAATCCTAGCCCGGTATATCCCATTTTAATTTTACACCATTGCGAATCTTACGCCTTTTTTACTCTCTGATCGTGGTTCTCGGCATTGAAAAATCTTCGTAAACTAACTCACACGTGTATATGTTGACATTTAAGAGATATACAGACAAGAAAATCAAGGGCAATGGTGATATATATGCGGATTCGACACCAAAAAATAAACACTCAACAAATGGCTACAATTTAAGGAATGTGTTTAGTGACGGCATCATATTCCTAATTGATGGAGAAAGGTCTGGTGGCAAGAAAAGCTACTTCTAGGAGGTTCTCAAGTATTTTCGCTCGACGATTCCATTCTTTGGTGCTTGGTTTGGCCCTTGTTCCTGTAACTCGAATCCTAGCCCAGTATATCCCATTTTAATTTTACACCATTGTGAGCCTTACGCCTTTTTTACTCTCTGATCGAGGTTCTCGGCATTGAAAAATCTTTGTAAACTAAATCACACGTGTATATGTTGATATTTAAGATATATACAGTCAAGAAAATCAAGGGCAATGGTGATATATATGCGGATTAGACACCAAAAAATAAACACTCAAAAAATGGCTACAATTTAAATAATGTGTTTAGTGACGGCATCAGATTCCTAATTGATGGAGAAAGGTCTGGTGGCAAGAAAAGCTGCTTCTAGGAGGTTGTCAAGTGTTTTCGCTCGACGATTCCATTCTTGGGTGGTTGGTTTGGCCCTTGTTCCTGTAACTCGAATCCTATCCCGGTATATCACATTTTAATTTTACACCATTGTGAACCTTACGCCTTTTTTACTCTCTGATCGAGGTTCTCAGCATTGAAAAATCTTGGTAAACTAAATCACACGTGTATTTGTTGACATTTAAGAGATATACAGTCAAGAAAATCAAGGGCAATTGTGATATATATGCGGATTAGACACCAAAAAAAACACTCAACAAATGGCTACAATTTAAGGAACGTGTTTAGTGACGGCATCAGATTCCTAATTGATGGAGAAAGGTCTAGTGGTAAGAAAAGCTGCTTCTAGGAGGTTGTCAAGTGTTTTCGTTTGACGATTCCATTCTTGGGTGGTTGGTTTGGCCCTTGTTCCTGTAACTCGAATCATAGCCCGGTATATCCCATTTTAATTTTACACTATTGTGAACCTTACGCCTTTTTTACTCTCTGATCGAGGTTCTCGGCATTGGAAAATCTTTATAAACTAAATTACACTTGTATATGTTGACATTTAAGAGATATATAGTCAAGAAAATCAAGGGCAATGGTGATATATATGCGGATTAGACACAGAAAAAACACTCAACAAATGGCAACAATTTAAGGAATGTTATTAGTGACGGCATCAGATTCCTAATTGATGGAGAAAGGTCTGGTGGTAAGAAAAGCTGCTTCTAGGAGGTTGTCAAGTGTTTTCGCTCGACGATTCCATTCTTTGGTGGTTGGTTTGGCCCTTGTTCCTGTAACTCGAATCCTAGCCCGGTATATCCCATTTTAATTTTACACCATTGTGAGCCTTACGCCTTTTTTACTCACTGATCGAGGTTCTCGGCATTGAAAAATCTTCGTAAACTAAATCACACGTGTATATGTTGATATTTAAGATATATACAGTCAAGAAAATCAAGGGCAATTGTGATATATATGCGGATTAGACACCAAAAAAAAACACTCAACAAATGGCTACAATTTAAGGAATGTGTTTAGTGACGGCATCAGATTCCTAATTGATGGAGAAAGGTCTAGTGGTAAGAAAAGTTGCTTCTAGGAGGTTGTCAAGTGTTTTCGTTCGACAATTCCATTCTTGGGTGGTTGGTTTGGCCCTTGTTCCTGTAACTCGAATCATAGCCCGGTATATCCCATTTTAATTTTACACTATTGTGAACCTTACGCCTTTTTTACTCTCTGATCGAGGTTCTCGGCATTGAAAAATCTTCATAAACTAAATCACACGTGTATATGTTGACATTTAAGAGATATATAGTCAAGAAAATCAAGGTCAATGGTGATATATATGCAGACTAGACACCAAAAAAAATACTCAACAAATGGCTACAATTTAAGGAATGTGTTTAGTGACGGCATCAGATTCCTAATTGATGGAGAAAGGTCTGGTGGTAAGAAATGCTGCTTCTAGGAGGTTGTCAAGTGTTTTCGCTTGACGATTCCATTCTTGGGTGGTTGGTTTGGCCCTTTATTCCTGTAACTCGAATCCTAGCCCGGTATATCCCATTTTAATTTTACACCATTGTGAACCTTACGCCTTTCTTACTCTCTGGTCGAGGTTATCGGCAGTGAAAAATCTTCGTAAACTAAATCAAACGTGATATTTAAGAGATATACAGTCAAGAAAATCAAGGGCAATGGTGATATATATGCGGATTACACACCAAAAAAAAATACTCAACAAATGGCTACAATTTAATGAATGAGTTAAGTGACGGCATCAGATTCCTAATTGATGGAGAAATGTCTGGTGGTAAGAAAAGCTGCTTCTAGGAGGCTGTCAAGTGTTTTCGCTCAACGACTCCATTCTTCGGTGGTTGGTTTGGCCCTTATTCCAGTAACTTGAATCCTAGCCCGGTATATCCCATTTTAATTTTACACAATTGTGAACCTTACGCCTTTTTTACTCTCTGATCGTGGTTCTCGGCATTGAAAAATCTTCGTAAACTAACTCACACGTGTATATGTTGATATTTAAGAGATACACAGTCAAGAAAATCAAGGGCAATGGTGATATATATGCGGATTAGACACCAAAAAAAAACACTCATCAAATGGCTACAATTTAAGGAATGTGTTTAGTGACGCCATCAGATTCCTAATTGATGGAGAAAGGTCTGGCGGTAAGAAAAGCTGCTTCTAGGAGGTTGTCAAGTGTTTTCGCTCGACAATTCCATTCTTGGTTAGTTGGTTTGGCCCTTGTTCCTGTAACTCGAATCCAAGCCCAATATATCCCATTTTAATTTTACACCATTGTGAACCTTACGCCTTTTTAACTCTCTGATTGAGATTCTCGGCATTGAAAATCTGCGTAAACTAAATCACACGTGTATATGTTCACATTTAAGAGATATACAGTCAAAAAAATCAAGAGCAATGGTGATATATATGCGGATTAGACACCAAAAAAACACTCATCAAATGGCTACAATTTAAGGAACTTGTTTAGTGACGGCATCAGATTCCTAATTGATGAAGAAAGGTCTGGTGGTAAAAAAAAGCTGCTTCTAGGAGGGTGTCAAGTGTTTTCGCTCGACGATTCCATTCTTGGGTGGTTGGTTTGGCCCTTGTTCCTGTAACTCGAATCCTAACCCGGTATATCCCATTTTAATTTTAAACCATTGTGAACCTTACACCTTTTTTACTCTCTAATCGAGGTTCTCGGCATTGAAAAATCTTCATAAACTAAATCACACATGTATGTGTTGATATTTAAGAGATATACAGTCAAGAAAATCAAGGGCAATGGTGATATATATGCGGATTAGACACCAAAAAAAATACTCAACAAATGGCTACAATTTAAGGAATGTGTTTAGTAACGGCATCAGATTCCAAATTGATAGAGAAAGGTTTGGTGGTAAAAAAAAGCTGCTTCTTGAAGGTTGTCAAGTGTTTTCGCTCGACGATTCCATTCTTGGATGGTTGGTTTGGCCCTTGTTCCTGTAACTCGAATCCTAGCTCGGTATATCCCATTTTAATTTTACAGCATCGTGAACCTTACGCCTTTTTTACTCTCTGATCGAGGTTCTCGGCATTGAAAAATCTTCGTAAACTAAATCACACGTGTATATGTTGATATTTAAGAGATATACAGTCAAGAAAATCAAGGGCAATGGTGATATATATGCGAATTAGACACCAAAAAATATACACTCAAAAAATGGCTACAATTTAAGGAATGTGTTTAGTGACGGCATCAGATTCCTAATTGATGGAGAAAGGTCTGGTGGGAAGAAAAGCTGCTTCTAGGAGGTTGTCAAGTGTTTTCGCTCGACGATTCCATTCTTGGGTGGTTGGTTTGGCCCTTGTTCCTGTAACTCGAATCCTAGCCCGGTATATCCCATTTTAATTTTACACCATTGTGAAACTTACGCCTTTTTTACTCTCTGATTGAGGTTCTCAGCATCGAAAAATCTTCGTAAACTAAATCACACGTGTATTTGTTGACATTTAAGAGATATACAGTCAAGAAAATCAAGGGCAATGGTGATATATATGCGGGTTAGACACAAAAAAAAATCACTCAACAAATGGCTACAATTTAAGGAATGTGTTTACTGACGGCATCCAATTCCTAATTGATGGAGAAAGGTCTGGTGGCAAGAAAAGCTACTTCTAGGAGGTTGTCAAGTGTTTTCGCTCGACGATTCCATTCTTGGGTGGTTGGTTTGGCCCTTGTTCCTGTAACTCGAATCCTAGCCCGGTATATCCCATTTTAATTTTACACCATTGTGAACCTTACGCCATTTTTACTCTCTGATCGAGGTTCTCGGCATTGAAAAATCTTCGTAAACTAAATCACACGTGTATATGTTGACATTTAAGAGATATACAGTCAAGAAAATCAAGGGCAATGGTGATATATATGCGGATTAGCCACCAAAAAAAACATTCAACAAATGGCTATAATTTAAGGAATGTGTTTAGTGACGGCATCAGATTCCTAATTGATAGAGAAAGGTCTGCTGGTAAAAAAAGCTGCTTCTAGGAGGTTGTCAAGTGTTTTCGCTCGACGATTCCATTCTTGGGTGGTTGGTTTGGCCCTTGTTCCTGTAACTCGAATCCAAGCCCGGTATATCTCATTTTAATTTTACACCATTGTGAACCTTACTCCTTTTTTACTCTCTGATCGAGGTTCTCGGCATTGAAAAATCTTCGTAAACTAAATCACACGTGTATATGTTGATATTTAAGAGATATACAGTCAAGAAAATCAAGGGCAATGGTGATATATATGCGGATTAGACACCAAAAAAAAAAACACTCAACAAATGGCTAGAATTTAAGGAATGTGTTTATTGACGGCATCAAATTCCTAATTGATGGAGAAAGGTCTGGTGGTAAGAAAAGCGCCTTCTTGGAGGTTGTCAATTGTTTTCGCTCGACGATTTCATTCTTGGGTGGTTGGTTTGGCCCTTGTTCCTGTAACTCGAATCCTAGCCCGATATATCCCCTTTTAATTTTACACCATTGTGAACCTTACGCCTTTTTTACTCTCTGATCGAGGTTCTCGGCATTGAAAAATCTTCGTAAACTAAATCACACGTGTATATGTTGATATTTAAGAGATATACAGTCAAGAAAATCAAGGGCAATGGTGATATATATGCGGATTAGACACAAAAAAAAACACTCAACAAATGGCTACAATTTAAGGAATGTGTTTAGTGACGGCATCAGATTCATAATTGATGGAGAAAGATCTGGTGGTAAGAAAAGCTGCTTCTAGGAGGTTGTCAAGTGTTTGCGCTCGACGATTCCATTCTTGGCTGGTTGGTTTGGCCCTTGTTCCTATAACTCGAATCCTAGCCCGGTATATCCCATTTTAATCTTACACCATTGTGAACCTTACGCCTTTTTTACTATCTGATCGAGGTTCTCGGCATTGAAAAATCTTCGTAAACTAAATCACACGTGTATATGTTGATATTTAAGAGATATTCAGTCAAGAAAATCAGGGGCAATGGTGATATATATGCGGATTAGACACAAAAAAAAAAAACACTCAACAAATGGCTAAAATTTAAGGAATGTGTTTAGTGACGGCATCAAATTCCTAATTGATGGAGAAAGGTCTGGTGGCAAGAAAAGCTGCTTCTAGGAGGTTGTCAAGTGTTTTCGCTCGACGATTCCATTCTTGGGTGGTTGGTTTGGCCCTTGTTCCTGTAACTCGAATCGTAGCCCGATATATCCCATTTTAATTTAACACCATTGTGAACCTTACGCCTTTTTTACTCTCTGATCGAGGTTCTCGGCATTGAAAAATCTTCGTAAACTAAATCACACGTGTATATGTTGACATTTAAGAGATATACAGTCAAGAAAATCAAGGGCAATGGTGATATATACGCGGATTAGACACACAAAAAAAACACTTGACAAATGGCTACAATTTAAGGAATTTGTTTAGTGACGGCATCAGATTCCTAATTGATGGAGAAATGTCTTGTGGTGAGAAAAGCTGTTTCTAGGAGATTGTCAAGTGTTTTCGCTCGACGATTCCATTCTTGGGTGGTTGGTTTGGCCCTTGTTCCTGTAACTTGAATCCTAGCCCGGTATATCC
>JARYGA010000415.1:5000-25922 GCA_030545235.1 Helianthus tuberosus
AGTAACATTGTTTTAACGGGAACATGTTCTAACGACATTGTTCAATAAACACAAACAATAACATGACATAAACACAGTTTAAGGATTGTGACTTGTCCAGGAAAGAGTCACATTCCCCAAACCCAGATGACCTCATGACTAGTGCAACGGAAAACGTTCCATACCGTGCCAGATCCGTTAATTTCCTGAAATACATGTAAGTTGAAAAATCAACAATAATGCTGAGCGAGTTCATGTGTAAGTGAGTAAGTAAACCTTTGTGAGTATAAAAATAGTCTTGGTATGTAGCAAATAAGGGAATTGAGATCACCAATGGTTTGCAAGGCCACTGATATATGTGAAGTGCAAATAGGGAGACTCAAACCTAGCAGATTTCGCCACGGCATTTGTATGTGGACAAAGTCACCCCAAGGTCCGTTTCTAGTTTGGCCTGGGGCTGGGCTCGCTACACCCAGATAGATCTACCGCTCCTGTCCCTCGGTCCCGGTATGAGGACTAATGGCCTCATATTGCTCCTACCCACTCACATGATCTAAGTAGTAAACCTCCTTACGCTAACCATACCGTGTATAAAGTACTTGTAATCAAAGTAACATGTATTTCACCCCCGCAGTTAAGAAAACTGAAAACAGTTAGAGAAAAGGGGGACATGAACTCACCGTGAAGCGTCTCTACCAAGTATCTCCTGCTCACGTAGCTGTGCGATGACCTACAGGTGCTAATTTCTATTAGACGGACGGCCGTGCCTTAGCTTTATAGTTTATGTTTTTGGGAAATAGTTAGACAACTATTTCGTGTTTACATTTTGTAAATACTTGGTAATTAATTTCCTTCCCAAGGATGGGGGATTCAATACATGTGCGTTCATAAATATTTCCGTAAGTGCGTAAGTTACGTCTAACAATCGAGTGGTAATATAATTACCGGTGTAACTTAATTATTTACGGTGAAAGCGTTCGTATCATTTTGGAATCGTTAACGTTCGTAAATATTATTTTTACACTAGAAATAATATTTATGTATCTTCACAAAATAATCATAAACAGTGTGTGGAAAATATATATTTATCACGTTAAATTTTGTGAAAATCCCACCTCCGAATATTTAGTAAATAAAGTCATGGCGAAATTTATATTTCGAAAACATGTCCAAAAATAATTCTAACACTTGTAGTGTAAGTAGTTCTAAGTGTTAGGTTGTTAGAAAAATTTCGCCAGAGTTTCCTCTGTAACTGGAGGTGGCCACGCTTTCAAGCGTATCATTTTCTTTAACAAATCTACTCAACAATTTTCTTTATTTGATCAAAACAACTTTCAGCACAAAAACTAATCAACATATGTGTAAATTGCCAAAAATTACATGAACTTGCAGTTTTTCACAACACTGTGGTGTAAACCCCTTAAATTTAGTAGATCTTCATATAAGGTAATTTGATCTTGTAAAAACCTCGTTTTTAGAGAAAATCTATCTTTGCAACTTCCCGTCATCTTTTACAAAAACTGTTGTTTTGTTGAAACTTGTGTTACACAAGTGTTTACACACTTGTGTGTTCTAAATCTCGTTCTTGTTATTGTGAGATCCGTCTTTTAGAAAACATGATTTCTTTAACGCTTGGTCCTTTGAAAATACCACTTGCAGATACGTAGATCTGCTAGTTTTAAACACTATTTTGCAAGTAAAAATACTTTTACACAAGTTCATGTTTCATGTGTGGTAGAGTTTCACCTTTTAACCCTTGTATTATTCAAAACAAGCTTATGTTAAGATCCATGATCTTACCAACCCGGGTTAAACGATGATCCGAGCTACCACAACATAGATCGGGTCTAAATAATCACAACTTTCAATTACTACAACATTTACACAACTTATGTGCTATTAACCACCATTTTTAGTGTTTTAAGTAGACTTTAATGCTTCAAATTGCAAGATTCCGAGTTTTAATCGTTACACATCGTATTAACCACTTTAGATTAGTTCAAGAGAGTGTTTTAAGCATTATACCTCTAGCTCGAGGCTAGGGAAGAATCTATGCGCAAAAGAGGTGGATAAAAGCTAAGTAGAGAGGTCCTTCGCGTTCCGCTTGCTCCAAGACTCCTTGTATACGACCCTCGACACTTGTATGATGTTGGAACTTGAAGATCAAAACCGAAAATGATGGATAGGGGAGGGGGGGGGGGTGTTCGGCCGAGAGCTAGGTAGAGAGGGAGAGAGTGTGTGAGTGTTGTGATGAGTGATGAATGTTAAGTGTGTGTTTAGTCAAGAACTTATAGACATTTTCATGTGCTAATGACCAATGGATCTTGTGTCCTCTAGATTTTAAGCACTTGATTAAGATAATCAAATAATGGTACTAGTGTGTCCCCCTTACATGGGGACGGTTATAAGGAGGGGGGGGGGGGGGGTTTAGTTCGATTCTAACCATTAGTTGGTTACTTAGTTAGGTTAACTAAGTTAAGTTTAGAGATTAACTTGGTTAGTTGTGTGTCACGCGTTACAAAGGGTGTTAGGGTAATCAGGGACCCTAACTAGCTCAGAAAAAGATAGATAGTGACAATAACAATATTTTCATGTTCCGGGTATAGTCCGGTTGTTCGGTTGGATAGTAATCCGTTAAAGCGCTTAATAAAGCTTTAAAGTGTCGTTATTGTTACTATTAGTGACACAACTTATTCCTGACACTTTGGAAAGTGTCTAGTGTTATTTCTCTCATGTTTTGGCACTTTATTAGTTAGCTAAAAGCTGAGTTATTTTGTAAAGTGCTGAGTTTTGTACTTAGAGTACGTTTTAGGCACATCCAGTCATAGTGACTTATCCCTAGAGACGCAGTTCCACAACCCTTATATTCCTACACTCACTACTAGTGTAGCAAAACGTTTCTGGCTCGTACAGGCCTTAGAGGCAGTGTCTGCCTGATGCTGGTTATATCAGCATGTTCAATATGTTATCCGTGTATTGTGCTACTGTGCTTTTGTGCATCATGTTTGTCACTAGGGTTCAACATGTAAATAATGTAGTGACGATAAGTAAAGTATGATGCAAGTAAGTGCATGTATCAGTATGCAAGTAGCAGTTTATTCACAAGTTCAAGCAAGCACAGTAATTCAGCAGTAATTAATTACTAATTAAGTCGTACGGATACCTGGTTTAGTGCGGGTTGTCACATTCTCCCCCCGTTAAATAAATTTCGTCCCGAAATTTAAGTTCTGCTTGTATATGCAGGGTTCTTAGGAAAAAGGTGGGGGTATTTCTCTTTCATCCGGTCCTCACGTTCCCAGGTGTATTCAGGACCATGTCTGGCATTCCAACGAACTTTGACGAGCTTGACACTGCTCCGGCGGGTCTTGTTAACTTTCCAATCTGTGACCTCAACAGGTTCTTCAACGAAGTGGAGCGTGTCGTCAACATGAATCTCGTCGGTGGGAATGGCAACGGTGACTTGAGTTGGACTTTTCTTTAGATTGGATACATGAAATGTATCATGAACACCATTCAGTTCGGCAGGTAGGTCCAACTTGTATGCTACTAGTCCTATTCTTTCCAGAATTCTGAAAGGACCAATGTAGCGCGGATTTAACTTCCCACGCTTTCCGAAGCGTGCCACACCCTTCCAGGGTGAAGCCTTCAATAACACCATTTCTCCAACTTGGAAATCCACATGTTTCCGGTTTGGATCCGCATAGGCCTTCTGTCTGTGGCGAGCTGCTTCGATGCGTTTAAGAATCTGCGCGATCTTGTCTGTCGTCTCTTGGACAATTTCGGGACCTGCAAGTTGTCTATCTCCTGCGTCAGCCCAACATAGGGGTGATCGGCACTTGCGTCCGTAAAGGGCTTCGAATGGCGCGACACCAATACTGGTGTGGTAGCTGTTGTTGTATGAAAATTCGACCAAAGGTAAATGTTTATCCCAGCTACCGCCCAAATCCATAACACACGCCCTCAGCATGTCTTCCAAAGTCTGTATCGTTCGCTCGCTCTGGCCGTCAGTTTGCGGATGAAACGCAGTGCTCAGATTCAATTGTGAGCCAAAGGCTTCTTGGAAGGATTGCCATATCCTTGACACAAACCTTCCGTCTCTATCAGAGATGATTGAGAGAGGTACTCCATGGCGCGCGACAATCTCTCTCATGTATATTTCCGCAAGTTTACTAGTACTGTCTTTCTCTTTGATTGGCAGAAAGTGTGCGGACTTTGTTAGGCGGTCAACTATCACCCAAATCATATCATGGCCTCTTGGCGTTCTTGGCAATTTCGTAATAAAATCCATGGAGATTTGTTCCCATTTCCACTTGGGAATCTCAGGCTGTTGCAGAAGTCCTGAAGGCTTCTGGTATTCCGCTTTAACCTTAGCGCACGTTAAACATTTGCTCACGTAAACAGCAACATCGCCTTTCATCCTAGGCCACCAATAATAATCTTTGAGATCCTGGTACATCTTATCCGATCCAGGGTGGATAGAGTACCGCGACTTGTGAGCTTCATCAACAATAACTTTTCTCAAACCACCAAACAGAGGAACCCAAATCCTTTTCTCGAAGCATAATGTTCCTTCCTCTTTTGGTACCAGTAGCTTCTCCATCCCTCGGAGATATTCTTCTTCAAGGTTTCCTTCCTTGAGAGCTTCCTTTTGCGCGGCACGAATGCGCAAGGAAAGATCGGTTTGGATAATCATTTCCAAAGCTCTAACCCTTATGGGCTTGATTCTCTCTTTACGACTTAGGGCATCGGCGACCACGTTCGCCTTCCCTGGATGATACTTTATCTCGCAGTCGTAATCGTTCAGCAACTCAACCCATCGTCTTTGCCTCATATTCAACTCCTTCTGGTTGAATATATGCTGTAGGCTCTTGTGATCTGTAAAGATTGTACACTTCGTACCATAAAGGTAGTGTCTCCAGATCTTTAAAGCAAAAACCACTGCGCCAAGTTCCAAATCATGGGTGGTATAGTTCTTTTCGTGCACTTTCAGTTGACGCGATGCGTAAGCAATAACCTTTTGGCGTTGCATCAACACACAACCCAGTCCTTGACGCGAAGCGTCACAGTATACCACAAAATCATCAGTACCTTCTGGTAGAGCTAAGATTGGCGCGTTACAAAGCTTATCCTTCAGTATCTGGAACGCTTCTTCCTGTTTGATTCCCCAATCAAACGTCTTATCTCTCTGCGTGAGGAGCGTCAAAGGTTGAGCGATTTTTGAAAAATCCTCAATGAACCTTCGATAGTAGCCAGCCAAACCCAAGAATTGTCGAATCTCGGTTGGCGTCTTTGGCGTTTCCCAATCCTTGATCGCCTCGATCTTGGTTGGATCCACGTGGATTCCATCTCCATTCACCACGTGCCCAAGGAATTGGACTTCACGTAGCCAGAATTCGCACTTGGAGAATTTGGCATACAACTGTTCCTTCTTCAGCAGCTCTAGAATGGCTCTAAGATGCTGCTCGTGTTCAGCCTTCGTCTTTGAATAAATTAAAATGTCATCGATGAATACAATCACGAACTTGTCCAAGTACGGCTTGCAAACTCTATTCATCAAATCCATAAAGACTGCAGGTGCGTTTGTCAAACCAAACGGCATAACCAGGAACTCGTAGTGCCCATAACGAGTTCTGAAGGCTGTCTTTGGGATACTCTCCTCTTGTATCCGTAACTGATGGTATCCAGATCGAAGATCGATCTTTGAATAAAAGCTTGAACCTTGAAGTTGATCGAACAGATCATCGATTCTTGGTAGAGGGTACCTATTCTTGATCGTCAGCTTGTTCAGCTCCCGGTAGTCGATGCACATACGGAAACTACCGTCCTTCTTTTTGACAAACAGGACTGGAGCTCCCCAAGGCGAGAAGCTTGGTCGGATAAAACCCTTGTCTAACAACTCTTGAAGTTGTGTCGACAGTTCCTGCATCTCAGACGGAGCAAGTCTATAAGGTGCCTTAGCCACAGGCGCGGCGCCTGGAACTAAGTCAATGTGAAACTCTACTTGTCACTGAGGCGGCAGTCCAGGTAAGTCTTCTGGGAAGACTTCTGGGTATTCCCTTACGACAGGGATGTCTTCGATTCTTGGCTCAGCAGCCTTTTTATCCACAATGTGTGCCAGGAAGGCAACACATCCTTTCTGCAAACACTTACGCGCTTTCAGGCAGCTGATAATCCTCAACGGCGTATCACGCTTCTCTCCGTGAACCACAATTGTTTCGCCATCTTCGGTTGGGATACGAACGGTCTTCTCATGACAAACTATCTCTGCCTTGTTACCTGATAACCAATCCATTCCTACCACCACGTCGAAGCTTCCCAACTGGACTGGTAGTAGATCTAAAGCAAACTCACGCTACCCTAATTCGATCACACAACCTCTGATAACTTCATTGGCTTCTACTAACTTCCCATTGGCCAATTCGATTGAGTACGGAATATCTAACTTATTAGCGGCTAACCCAAGCATATTCTTAAATTCTAACGACACGAAGCTATAATCGGCACCAGTATCAAATAAAACGGATGCATAGCGTTGATTTACAGGGAACGTACCAGTAACAACATTGGGGTCCTGGCGCGCTTCCCTAGCTTCGAGTTGGAACACTCTTCCACGGGCTTGGTTTAACTCTGGGCAGTTCTTCTTAAAATGCCCGATATCACCGCAGTTATAACATCCAAGTCTTTGCCCGTTTCCACCAGCTTGATCATTCCTCTGATTACGATTCACGGCGCCCGCTTGGTTAGCATTGTTGCCTCGATTCTCGTTTCCTCCATAGTTTCCTTGTGAGCGATTACCACCACGATTATTACTCCTATTTCCAAATTCTCCCTGGCCTCCCCGGCCAGCACTAGCCCAACAAGAATCTTTCGAGTGGCCCGGCTTTCCACATGCTTCACATATTTTCACATTACAATGGCCAGTATGGTGGCGTTGATAGGTATTACACTTGGGCTGGGTGCCCTGATATCCTTTTCCTTTCTTTCCACTACCAGCTGATCCTCCTTTCTTAACCGCCACACTGGCGCCCTGCTTGAAGTTTGAGAACTTCCGTTTGCTACCTCCTGACGACTCGACGTGAGTCTCTTTCTTCTTCGGCTCTGCTTCATCAAACTTGTTCAAACGGATAGCCTCCTCGGTGAGAGCTACGCTCAAATCGATCGCCTCGGTAATGGTCGCAGGCTTGGATGAGGTTTCCATGCTTATGATTTGAGGAGCTAGTCCCCAAATGAAGCGTTCAATCCTCTTTAACTCAGGAGTGACCATGTAGGGTACCACATGCGATAAGTCATGGAACCTTTGAACGTATTCCGCTATCTTTGGACCGTCCATTTTCAAGTGCCAGAACTCGGTCTCTAATCGCTGGATTTCTGCGCGGGAACAGTACTTTTTACGCATAAGTTCCTTCAGTTCGGTCCAGGTCAGCGCGTAGGCAGCAGCTTCACCTAGTGTCTGTACTTGTAGATTCCACCAAGCGAGGGCTCCATCGAGAAACAGCCCTGAGATATAGGTGACTTGCTGATCCAGCGCGCACTTGCTCATGCGAAGAACATATTCGGTTTTCTCAGCCCAACGAACAAAGGCGACAGCACCTCCTGTGCCATCAAAGTTTACGGGCTTGCAGTCTAAGAACTGCTTGTAGGTGCATCCATGAGGTGGATTATTGTTGTTGCCAGAGTTGCTTCCACTAGTTCCTCCTTGAGAGGCGGCGTATTGTGCAATGGCAGCAACGATAATTTGCTGGAGTTCTGCCTCATTAGTAGGCATGTGTGTCTCACGTCTCGGCGGCATCTTCTAAAAGATGGTTTACGTTGGTCAGGCCATAGTAAAACGTACGTATATAGTAATAGTAATAGCACATAACATCTCATGTTATCAACACATCACAAATACCAATCACACAACATCCCATATCATAAAAATATAAATAAGCAATCAAGCGAATCAAATATGGTGAGAATACTGCGATTTCCATATATCGAGACCACATAGTAAGTGTATCAGTACATCCCTGTGTCATACAATCATCAATCAACTAGGGGCTACATCACCCCTGTCCAAAAACTATATCATGTCAGTGTCAAATACGTCAAATATATGTCAACAAAAGTCAGGATCATAAAGTAGTCTCCAAAAATGCTGTGCAGTCCAACAATCGCCGTCTTCTCACCCTCGTCTACCCAAACAGCACTGATGAGCTCTATACAGATGGTGGTGGAGGAGGGGGAAAGTGGGTGTAAAACAAACGACGTAACTGGAGCCAGTCCTCCTCCACGGCTCGCTGGGTACGAATGATAGAAGCAACCTGCTGCTCTAGTGTAAAGAGACGGGCAGCATAATCCGGAGGTAAGGGTCGAAATGTCTGCAGAGGAGAGTGTGTCTGACCGTGGCACTGGCATGGTGGCAGCTGAGCTCTCTCAAGCTCCTGGATGCGCTGCGTGTGCGACTCATGCTGGGCGACAAAGGACATCAAAACATCCTCGATAGTATACCCCATGTGGAAACGATGGTAGGGGTCAGTAGGCGGTACAGCAGAGTCTGGTGCCCAAAGGAACGGCTCACTGGTGTGGTCAAAAGGTGCCACATGAAATGGAGCAACAGAGGGTGGAACAGATGACATCTGGGGCATGAAAGGGATAGACATCGGTACATGCCTAAAAGGGTGGGCTGAAGAACCCTCTCCAGGCCTCGCTGGAGGTACAAACTGAGGAACCTGAAAAGAAAAATCAACATGTCGTGTATCAGGGATCTGAGGGGGAAAAGGTGGAACATCCTCATCAGCGGGTATCCAGCCGTGCTGTGCATGCTCATCTGGTGGATCCATGTGTGCCGCGAACAGTGCATGCTCGGGCTCTAGTGGGATGGGATCAGGTGGGGGGAGCAACAAAAGGGTGAACAGGTGCAATGTGCTCAACAGGATGGTCAACAGGTATATCAACAACAGGTAGGGGAACAACAAGATCAACATGATCGCCCTCTATCAAAGGAACATCTACGGGGAGATCATCAACAGGTGGGTCTGCTATAACAGGCTCAATAGGGATGTCAGCATGTACGGGATCATGCTCAAGTATGGGATCATCAAAAGCCATCTCGAAGTCAAACTCGGGGTCGATAGGGTCTACTGGGTCAGCTGGATCCTCCATGGGCTGATCCATAGGTATAAACTCGATATCACGATCAAGGTCGTATCCCGGGGGAAAGATAGGATCAGAATCCTCTATGTCATCATGGTCAAACGCAAAACAGGGAATAGGTGCAACAGAGGATGCCTGGTCAGGATCAGAATCATGCGCAAAGTGCTGTGCGCTCAATGAGTGAGAAGGTGCGGATGCCACAGACTCGAAGGAGTCTGGGACAGGAGAATGTGCAGGCGAATCCTCAGCGGGAATGTCAGCGATCATCAGAAGATCGTCCGCAGGAAGAAGGGCCTCGCCCTGGATCTCATCCTCAAAGGGCTCATCCTCAAACAGGTCAATATCGCCATCAGCCTCGGCGTCAAGAAGAAGATCATATACTGGATAAATGGCTAAGGGTATAGGGGCCGGAATCTCTACTAGAGGTAGGTACTCAGCGGGAGGGTCATCTGCAGGCTCATCAGCACCATCGGGTAGTGCGAAAGGCTGGAAATCATCCTCGTCAGTACTGGTATAGTCAGAAGTGTGCACCTCGTGCTCGGAGGATGTGGGGTCATCAGATACGATAGGTATGGGTCCAGTGGTGTCCGAAACGCCAGTACCGGCTGAATCCATGAGTCTGTAACACAAATATGCTCAAATAATCAGTCATACAATCAGATAATCACATAAGTCACCAAGTAAGGTATCACATAATTCTCCTAGTCAAATTCCTCCCAGTCTCTAAGACTGCTCTATCCTCCACCTCGACCACTTAGATCGAGCCTCGGTCCCCTTGACCGAGCCTCAGCCTTCAAGACTGAGCCTACTCTTCCTAGCCTTGCTAGCCAACTACCTCGGTCACCTAGACCGAGCCTCGGTCCTCCAGACCGAGCCTCAGCCCTCCAGGCTGAGCCTATAATAAATCAACGTGCTCAACTACCTCGGTCACCTAGACCGAGCCTCGATCCTCCAGATCGAGCCTCAGCCCTCCAGGCTGAGCCTATAAATAATAAAATGTGCTCAACATTTGTTTGTAAAAAGTTTTGGATCTGGACTTAAGTGGTATGCAGAAAAATGTTTTCGTGAGAGCCCTAGTGATCATAGTCTAGACTCGAGAAAGAATCCTAGTTCGCTATGGTCAGAGCTCTGATACCAAGCTGTCACACCCTGGCTTTGCGGAAGCGTGGTTATTTTGGTGTGACTTCTTAATACCATAGCTTAACCATAACAAAGCTATATGAAATAAAAACCATGCAAGATCATCCATTCGATTAAGTTTTGAAAACCAAATACAGTAACATTGTTTTAACGGGAACATGTTCTAACGACATTGTTCAATAAACACAAACAATAACATGACATAAACACAGTTTAAGGATTGTGACTTGTCCAGGAAAGAGTCACATTCCCCAAACCCAGATGACCTCATGACTAGTGCAGCGGAAAACATTCCATACCGTGCCAGATCCGTTAATTTCCTGAAATACATGTAAGTTGAAAAATCAACAATAATGTTGAGCGAGTTCATGTGTAAGTGAGTAAGTAAACCTTGGTTCCGACTCGTATTTACTAACATGATATTTACTAACACTAGACACACATATGGGCAAGTGCACCCATCGTGAGCGTAGTATAGTGTTGGTAAGATACCGAGGTCGTCCAAGGACACAAGAGCTTTTAGTACCGGTTTATCCTCAACGTCTAATCAAATCAAAAAGTTTGGAAAAAAGTTTTAACTAAGAAAAATAAAAACTAACTAAAATGCTGAAAAATAAAAAGAAAAACAGATAGACAAGATGAATCACTTGGTTCCGACTCGTATCTAGTGTAACCTTTGATTATTTTCGCACTTTTGCACTATTTTAAGAGATTATCTTAGTTATTGTAGTAGGCCCCTCTTTTGAAGGTGACGTTACCCTCACCCCAGTAGTTTGAGTCAGCAAGGATACAATCCTAAAAGGGTGGATTATTGGAAGATAATTAATTAAGTTATTAATGCAAATTATGGTAGGCCCCTCTTTTGGAGGTGACGTTACCCTCGACTAAGTAGTCTGAGTCAGCAGGGATACAGTCCTAAATAGCTGGGTTATAGTATTAATAGTAGTTAACTTATGAGGGGATCAAAGAGTTTGGACCCCCGCCATCCAATATCGTTAAGTATTGAAGGAGGTCCTACTAAATTTGACCCAGGTCTATTGCAGGACCTCTAAACGCTTAACAATGGCAAGACCTTTACCAAACCGTTCCCTTAACCCCCGACCAGGTAGCCAACATACCTCCATATAGACCGTGGAGATATGAATGGTGAAAATCTTTTATTTTATATAGACAGTAAAATAATGCCAAGACACCACGGACAAACGATAAGGAAAGATCACCTTCAACATAAGTAACTAGTTATTAAAGTCATTAATACAAAACCAAGTAAAAAGTGCGAAAAGATTAGAAATAAAAAGTATTACACTAGACACTTTGTCTTCACCAAGTGATGTAAGAGACTTAGGCAAACATGGCCTTGATTGTCAAGAACTCTTACGATCAATCTTGGATCCCGAGACGACTCACACACTCTACGATGGACAATGGATGATGGTGGTGGATGATGGTGTTATGGTGGTGGTGGGTGGTGGGTGAAGTGTGAGAAAGGTGGTGTGCCAAGGGATGGTTTGAGCTTGAGCCAAACACTTCTATTTATAGGCTGAACAGAAGCTCGGGCACGGCCCCGTGTCCAGTGGGCACGGCCCCGTGTCAGCATCCTTCTCTTTCTTCATTTAATGCAGTTTTGTCTTTTTAGTTGACCACGGCCTCGTGTCCGCTGAGCACGGCCCCGTGGTGCAGAAGAATCTTTGTACTATGAAGATTTGCTAGATTGTGCGAATCTTATAGTTGACCACGGCCCCGTGTCCGCTGAGCACGGCCCCGTGGTGGGAAATAGAAGCTTCTACCACTTTGTCTTTTCTGCTGACACTTGGGCACGCCCCCGTGCTGGCTGAGCATGTCACACCCTGGCTTTGCGGAAGCGTGGTTATTTTGGTGTGACTTCTTAATACCATAGCTTAACCATAACAAAGCTATATGAAATAAAAACCATGCAAGATCATCCATTCGATTAAGTTTTGAAAACCAAATACAGTAACATTGTTTTAACGGGAACATGTTCTAACGACATTGTTCAATAAACACAAACAATAACATGACATAAACACAGTTTAAGGATTGTGACTTGTCCAGGAAAGAGTCACATTCCCCAAACCCAGATGACCTCATGACTAGTGCAGCGGAAAACGTTCCATACCGTGCCAGATCCGTTAATTTCCTGAAATACATGTAAGTTGAAAAATCAACAATAATGTTGAGCGAGTTCATGTGTAAGTGAGTAAGTAAACCTTTGTGAGTATAAAAATAGTCTTGGTATGTAGCAAATAAGGGAATTGAGATCACCAATGGTTTGCAAGGCCACTGATATATGTGAAGTGCAAATAGGGAGACTCAAACCTAGCAGATTTCGCCACGGCATTTGTATGTGGACAAAGTCACCCCAAGGTCCGTTTCTAGTTTGGCCTGGGGCTGGGCTCGCTACACCCAGATAGATCTACCGCTCCTGTCCCTCGGTCCCGGTATGAGGACTAATGGCCTCGTATTGCTCCTACCCACTCACATGATCTAAGTAGTAAACCTCCTTACGCTAACCATACCGTGTATAAAGTACTTGTAATCAAAGTAACATGTATTTCACCCCCGCAGTTAAGAAAACTGAAAACAGTTAGAGAAAAGGGGGACATGAACTCACCGTGAAGCGTCTCTACCAAGTATCTCCTGCTCACGCAGCTGTGCGACGACCTACAGGTGCTAATTTCTATTAGACGGACGGCCGTGCCTTAGCTTTATAGTTTATGTTTTTGGGAAATAGTTAGACAACTATTTCGTGTTTACATTTTGTAAATACTTGGTAATTAATTTCCTTCCCAAGGATGGGGGATTCAATACATGTGCGTTCATAAATATTTCCGTAAGTGCGTAAGTTACGTCTAACAATCGAGTGGTAATATAATTACCGGTGTAACTTAATTATTTACGGTGAAAGCGTTCGTATCATTTTGGAATCGTTAACGTTCGTAAATATTATTTTTACTCTAGAAATAATATTTATGTATCTTCACAAAATAATCATAAACAGTGTGTGGAAAATATATATTTATCACGTTAAATTTTGTGAAAATCCCACCTCCGAATATTTAGTAAATAAAGTCATGGCGAAATTTATATTTCGAAAACATGTCCAAAAATAATTCTAACACTTGTAGTGTAAGTAGTTCTAAGTGTTAGGTTGTTAGAAAAATTTCGCCAGAGTTTCCTCTGTAACTGGAGGTGGCCACGCTTTCAAGCGTATCATTTTCTTTAACAAATCAACTCAACAATTTTCTTTATTTGATCAAAACAACTTTCAGCACAACAACTAATCAACATATGTGTAAATTGCCAAAAATTACATGAACTTGCAGTTTTTCACAACACTGTGGTGTAAACCCCTTAAATTTAGTAGATCTTCATATAAGGTAATTTGATCTTGTAAAAACCTCGTTTTTAGAGAAAATCTATCTTTACAACTTCCCGTCATCTTTTACAAAAACTGTTGTTTTGTTGAAACTTGTGTTACACAAGTGTTTACACACTTGTGTGTTCTAAATCTCGTTCTTGTTATTGTGAGATCCGTCTTTTAGAAAACATGATTTCTTTAACGCTTGGTCCTTTGAAAATACCACTTGCAGATACGTAGATCTGCTAGTTTTAAACACTATTTTGCAAGTAAAAATACTTTTACACAAGTTCATGTTTCATGTGTGGTAGAGTTTCACCTTTTAACCCTTGTATTATTCAAAACAAGCTTATGTTAAGATCCATGATCTTACCAACCCGGGTTAAACGATGATCCGAGCTACCACAACATAGATCGGGTCTAAATAATCACAACTTTCAATTACTACAACATTTACACAACTTATGTGCTATTAACCACCATTTTTAGTGTTTTAAGTAGACTTTAATGCTTCAAATTGCAAGATTCCGAGTTTTAATCGTTACACATCGTATTAACCACTTTAGATTAGTTCAAGAGAGTGTTTTAAGCATTATACCTCTAGCTCGAGGCTAGGGAAGAATCTATGCGCAAAAGAGGTGGATAAAAGCTAAGTAGAGAGGTCCTTCGCGTTTCGCTTGCTCCAAGACTCCTTGTATACGACCCTCGACACTTGTATGATGTTGGAACTTGAAGATCAAAACCATTAATGATGGATAGGGGAGGGGGGGTGTTCGGCCGAGAGCTAGGTAGAGAGGGAGAGAGTGTGTGAGTGTTGTGATGAGTGATGAATGTTAAGTGTGTGTTTAGTCAAGAACTTATAGACATTTTCATGTGCTAATGACCAATGGATCTTGTGTCCTCTAGATTTTAAGCACTTGATTAAGATAATCAAATAATGGTACTAGTGTGTCCCCCTTACATGGGGACGGTTATAAGGAGGGGGGGGGGGTTTAGTTCGATTCTAACCATTAGTTGGTTACTTAGTTAGGTTAACTAAGTTAAGTTTAGAGATTAACTTGGTTAGTTGTGTGTCACGCGTTACAAAGGGTGTTAGGGTAATCAGGGACCCTAACTAGCTCAGAAAAAGATAGATAGTGACAATAACAATATTTTCATGTTCCGGGTATAGTCCGGTTGTTCGGTTGGATAGTAATCCGTTAAAGCGCTTAATAAAGCTTTAAAGTGTCGTTATTGTTACTATTAGTGACACAACTTATTCCTGACACTTTGGAAAGTGTCTAGTGTTATTTCTCTCATGTTTTGGCACTTTATTAGTTAGCTAAAAGCTGAGTTATTTTGTAAAGTGCTGAGTTTTGTACTTAGAGTACGTTTTAGGCACATCCAGTCATAGTGACTTATCCCTAGAGACGCAGTTCCACAACCCTTATATTCCTACACTCACTACTAGTGTAGCAAAACGTTTCTGGCTCGTACAGGCCTTAGAGGCAGTGTCTGCCTGATGCTGGTTATATCAGCATGTTCAATATGTTATCCGTGTATTGTGCTACTGTGCTTTTGTGCATCATGTTTGTCACTAGGGTTCAACATGTAAATAATGTAGTGACGATAAGTAAAGTATGATGCAAGTAAGTGCATGTATCAGTATGCAAGTAGCAGTTTATTCACAAGTTCAAGCAAGCACAGTAATTCAGCAGTAATTAATTACTAATTAAGTCGTACGGATACCTGGTTTAGTGCGGGTTGTCACAGAGCACGGGGCGTGTTCAGTCTTCTGTTGTCTTGTTTTGCTTGGGAAGATGCTGTCGTGGGGTCGGGCATGTCACGTCTTGTTCCTTTTCTTGTATTTATGTTAGATTTTGATGTCTTTTTGCTTCTTTTGTTAATTTAAGCTCATTTCATCCTGAAAATACAAAAGGAAGACAAAAGCACACTTTTTCCAACATTAGCACTAAAAAAGGGTTAGTTTTATGCCATAATTGATGAAATTTATATGTTGCATTTTGAACACATCACCGACCCGTTCTAACGTCCGGGAACCACCGCGTTCCATCAGATCTGGCCGTTCTTGACGATTTCTCGTGTTTAACCCGAAATCGTATAGTACTTTGAATTGGTACATAGTTTTTAGGTGAGTTTGGTTATAAAAACATGTGGAAATCACCCAGATCTGAGTCGTTTATGGTGGGATGAGGTCACACTTTGAAGTTCATATGAACTCTTGGTGACATCACCTTAAAACACCTCAAATTAGTAGATTTCACGGTTAGAAATTGAGTTTTAAAAGACAGAATGATGTAGAATTGAGTGTAGATCATAGAAGTATAAGTTTTTTTGGTCGAAATCTTACCGGAATCGCGAGGAATCGAGAGAAAATGGTCCTGGAGCGTGCTTGGTCGAGGGGGAGCTGTCACATCACTTGAACAGTGATGTGACATGCTATTTATAGGCAAAAGTTGAGAATGGAGGTGTTGGGTCGGATGGCCCATCCGTTCGGATGGCCCATCCGTTCGGATGGCCCATCCGTTCGGATGGCCACTCCGGCGCTGGGGATTTCTTCCGTTTTCGAGCGTTGTGATAGTTTTTGGGGTACGCGATTTCTATAGTTAATTTATATTATATATATATATATATATATATATATATATATATACATATTACTAGGGGTCGTATTTACGTATCCATATTTCAAAGTTTCGATATAACAATCTGTTTTCGTTTCGAGTATGCGATTATTAGCTACGTTTCACGGCCATCAAGGAGGGTAGTATAGGTCCTTTCTCGATGTCATCGTGAACGTTATTGTGTGTTGTGCCACAATGACTGATGGGGTACCACTCACTCGTACTGTCATCATTGTCACGACGACTTAAGCTATAGCACTCACCCGAGAGTCTTTGTTAGCGTTAGTTGTCTGCGTTTCGACACATCACGGCCACCGAGGAGGGTAGAATAGGTCCTCACTCAATGTCATCGTGAGTGTTAGTGTTAGTGTTTGTGTAGGTTCGGCTAGGGGAGGATCTAGTCGCCTAATCCTTGTGTACAAACCAACCCGGTTGTGCGGAATCCAACCAGGAAAGCAAACCGAGATAGAACACGCAAATACACGACACACAATATTCACCGATTAACACCTCTGTATTAATACGTATGAAAGGTTCAGTTACAAAGCAAAGTTTACAAATGTATTTTGCAAACTCTCTCAAAACTCTCGTGTGTGTGTGTGTGCTCTCACTTGTCTCTCTCTTTCTGTTCTGTCTTCAGTCTATATATATAGACACATAGCATCACGAAACGGAACATAGCTTGGCGAAACAAAACATCAGAGACGAAACATTGACGAAACATAAACATGGTCGACGAAACAGCCCAGTTTCGTCGACTTATACACTGTTTCGTCGTATTGGGCTTAGGCCCAAAGGTGTTTCGCCAACCTGTTGAAGCCCATGTCTTGTTTCAGTTACATTTCAGCCCAAGGATTAAGTTCAACTCCTTTATGTCTTCTTGGTCTGCTTGAGAACTTGAAGTACACGACGGAGGAATGTCATGTCTTTAGCCAATTCACGTCACTTCGAGTCGCGTCGAGTCGCGTCCACAAATCGTGTATCAACAAACTCCCCCTTGGACGCCACTCGCGAGATTCGCCTTTCTTGTCTTCTATGTCGGAGGATCTTCAAAGTCTTCACGTCTTTAAAGCAGAAAGTGTATCAACAAACTCCCCGTTTTATGTAGGAAGCGTGTCAATAAACTCCCCCTTTGATTATACTTGTGAAGGACTTGATCTTCAATGCTTGAGATCCTTGTGGTCTTGATGATGGTCAGCGGCAACTCGATCAACTTCATCATTTGAGTGCCTTCACGCCGTGTCCTCATTCCGAAGCTTGTCATCGACCATGTTCTCCTTGCCTTTAGAATCTGCACATGCAAGAAATCTAAACGCGTAATGAGAACAACTGTTTGGAATATAGTAATATAAACAAACGACACACGTATGACCATATATCAATCGAATACCGTCCGACAGTTTGAAAGTTTAACAAATTTGTCAATTTTAGTTTTTAACTTTCAAAACTTACAAATTTTGACCGTTTATGAAGATTTAGTCACTTTGGTTTTCAATCAGGTTTCAGGCAACGAAGACTTGAGCTCCAACATCGTACAATCGAAAATAAGATAGAAATAAAATCTTTTTGGCTTTTAGAAATTTTATATTAAAACACACCTAAAATCTTTTTGGGATTTTTGAATATTTCAAATGTAAAGACAGAAAGTAGTAAATAAATATATACAGAGATGCAGAAATTGAAAGCAGTAAATAAATATTTACAGACATTCTTTTTGTGAGTTTCGAGGGAAAGAGAATCATATCAGTGTACGGTCATGCCAAAACGCTCTTGTTGTTCAATTAGTTAACATTAAGATAAGCATCGTATAACAATTATCGGTATTGTTGTCCACATAAGCTCAACTTATCAGATGTAATCATGGCGAGGTGATACGTTAAGGTATAATTTATACTTACCGACCGGTGTTCATCCACATCACGACACATTCCCGTATCAAGGTATGCACGATGGTTCATCTTACCGGTGAGTATACTGATTATCATCTGTTTGACCGTATATGATGTGAGAAACTCACTTATTTTGATTGAAAACAAGCCCTATGTGATAGAATCACTTATTGATGAGGAACTTGATTTTCAGATGCATGAGGGCACAGGAACAAGTCCGTGAACAGGTCAGTACTTTCGTACAGCAGAGAGACGAACTTGACTCCCGGATAAATGTGATATTTTATCACTTATTTTGTGGACATGTGATTGTTGATCACTTATTGAGGTCGTATGCAGTATGTACACGTATGTACACGTATGTATAGTATCATGGAAGATCTAGACTTGCGTCCCCGTTATTTTTCGGTAAAAGATACAACCATGATACCCAGATGATAAGCAGCATAAAGACCGAATATCTCAGAACCTCGGCAATCTCTCAAACGAAATTTCGGTACTAAGACCATATGCCAATGAGTGGTTCCCACCTGGTCTTCAGTCGATTTAAGGTTTATATCACCCTGCACACTTTAAAATGATTGTGAGCCTACCGATACATCTTATATAGAGCTGCTAATCGTTTTTCATTTTGCATTTCAGTTTAAAGATGTTTCAACAGACCACTGATGTACTATCATTTTCTCTTTTGCTCGCCAGGAAACTCATTTTTGTTTTTCTATTGTTTTTGGGTTTTTGAAATTTTTCGATGTTTTTGGATTTTCAAATTTTGGATTTACTCCCCCTAAAATCAATAAACTAAGACAACTTTAAAACACAAAGGTATTTACAAAAATGATTTTCCGATGTTGGTTTTACTCTGGCTTGACCTTAATGCCGTTTACCAATAATAAAAAGTCAAATCTTGATTTGTCAAATGCTTTGGTAAAAAGGTCGGCACGTTGGTCATCAGTGTGGACGTAAGCAACATCGATTAGCCTTTTCTCAAAGCAATCACGTATGAAGTGATACTTAATTTCGATGTGCTTAGTCTTTGAATGCTGCACAGGATTTCTAGTGATCTGTAAGGCAGCAGAATTATCAACGTAAATAGGAGTAGTTAGGAATTCAAAACCGTAGTCGCGCAATTGTTGTTGGATCCAAAGGACTTGGGAGCAACAACTTGAGGCAGCAATGTATTCAGCTTCGCATGTTGATGTAGCGACACAAGTCTGCTTTTTTGCACTGCCATGTGACTAGGCGATTTCCCAAAAACTGACATCCATCCGTTGTGGATTTGCCGTCGATTTTGCATCCGCCAAAATCAGAATCACTGAAAGCGATCAAGTCAAAGTTATTATCCCTAGGGTACCATAGACCGGTGTCAGGGCAACCCTTCAAATAACGAAAAATCCTTTTTACAGCTGCAAGATGTGAGGCCTTCGGGTTCACTTGATATCTGGCAAGCAGGCACGTTGGGTACATTATATCTGGTCTTGATGCTGTGAGGTACATAAGAGATCCGATCATCACGCGGTAGTATGAGGGGCTAACAACTTCACCCTTCAAGTCTGGATTAATTCCGTGATTTTGCTGCAGTGGGGTACCGATGGGCGTTGCATCAGACATCGGGAACCGGCTCAAGATGTCACCAACATATTTAGTCTGATGGATGAATATCCCAGACTCAGTTTGTTGCACTTGTAGGCCCAAAAAGAAAGTCATTTCCCCCATAGCACTCATCTCGAATTTATCCTGCATAATGCGCTCGAAATTCCTACACAAAACATTATTAGTAGAACCAAAAATAATATCATCAACATATACTTGTACCAGTAGAAGATCTCCATCTTGTTCTTTGACGAAAAGAGTACAATCGATAAGACCTCTGCGAAATCCATTCTCCAGCAGATAATTAGATAAGGTTGCATACCAAGCTCGTGGTGCTTGATGTAGACCATAGAGAGCTTTGTTGAGCAACCAAACCCGATCGGGATGGATAGGATCTTCAAAACCTGGAGGTTGTTCGACGTATACCTCTTCTTCCACCACACCATGTAAGAATGCACTTTTCACGTCCATTTGGTAAACCTTGAATCCTTTGAAAGACGCATAGGCTAGAAAGATCCGAATTGCTTCAAGACGTGCAACAGGTGCATAAACTTCGTTGTAGTCGATCCCTTCTATCTGACGAAAACCTTGAACGACTAGCCTTGCTTTGTTTCGGATAACTACTCCACGGTCATCCTTTTTGCATTTGAACACCCAACGGGTACCAATCTTCTTGTAACCAGCAGGTTTCTCTACGAGTTTCCAGACACCAAGCTTCTGGAATTGTTGCAGTTCTTCCTGCATCGCTTCAACCCAAGAGCTATCTTTCAACGCTTCTTTCCAAGTTCTTGGCTCTTCCTGTGAGACATAACACGCGAAAGACTAATCGTTTTGTTGACCAGATTCTCGGATAGCAGCATACAAGCCTGCATTGTTGTTGTTTCGCAACATGTTTCTTGTTTGAACGCCACTTTGTACATTTCCGATGATGTTTTGTTGAGGATGGGTATTGTGAATCCTTGTTTCTGGATTATCTTGAACTGGAATATTTGTACCCAGATTGTTGAGATTGAGATCAACAACCAATTCAATGCCCGGAATTGACGAAGAGGATGATGCAGTAGCTTCAGCTGTTCTAGGGGCGTCCACTGGAGGTGTACCCTTTGAAGTACCATGAACTGCTGTTATTGGAGCTTCTTGATCAGCATCGAGAAATTCATCATCCTCTGAAGATTCGTTCAATTCG
>JARYGA010000417.1:0-25203 GCA_030545235.1 Helianthus tuberosus
TAACAAGTCTACCCCATGCAAACTAAACCACCAGCCAATGTCTTTGTTCGTGTTTCTTGTCTTTCCTTTGTAAAATGTTTGTTCAATGGATCTTGGCATTTTGGAAATGCAATGAAAAATATTTTGTAAAAATATTTTCGTGAGAGGATCCTAATGATTGTAGTCTAGAATCGAGAAGGAATCCTAGTTCACTACAATCGAAGCTCTGATACCAAACTGTCACACCCTGACCTTTGCGGAAGCGTATGATGTGTGACTTGCTTAATATCATTGCATTCAATTATAACAAACAACTATATGATTAAAACCATGATGTTTATCCATTAATACATTTTAAGATAATACAACCCAAATTGTTTCTTACCAACCATCAACTTCAAGTTTAACTTACAAACCATTTAAATGAAACCAGTTCCATAAAGGACTTTAAACAAAAGACATAGATAAATCAAGGCTTTGATTCATGTATATTATCAAGGATAAGATACACAATTCAAACCCTTCCAAAAAGGATGACATCATTTCTTGTAAATACTTCTTGAAACTTTGAAACGCCCGCCAGATCCATACTAGTTTCCTGAAATACATGTAGTTTGAAAACATCAACATAACCTTGTAAACATTTGTAAGTATGCCTTTGTAAACCGGTATGAAAGCGTCTATGAACAGATCGATTAATGATTTGCAAGGTCTTTAATATGTGTGTAACAGTGTAGGAAGGCTCAAACCTAGCGGATTTTGTACCGGTCTACCCGGCTAGAACGACATAGTCACCACATTCGGCCACTCCTGTCCCATGGGTGGGGCTCGCAACACCCAGATAGATCTATCACTCATGCCCCTTGTTCCTTATACAAGGATTAATGGTCTTAAGTGTGCGCCTACCCATTCACATGATCTAACAGTTCATTACTTAGCTAACAATACCATTTGAAAATGTTTGTAACATGTATTTCCCCCCTTAAGTTATAAAACTAAAAACAATTAAAAGAAAAGGGGGACATGAACTCAGTGATTTGTGTTCTTCTGTCTAGTAACTCAAAGCTCTTTTCCACGGGTCGTTCAACTACCTACACACGTGCTATGTTTTATTAGACGGCTAGGTCGTGTAACGACTCTTAGTCTTAGGTATTATGACTTATTTTGGAATTGGTATTCTTTGAGTTATATGTTGAATGTGCATTATATTATTCCAAAGTATATAATTATTGGTTAAAATAATAATATTTTAACTTAAATTATATTTATCAATTATTTGGAATATTTGTTAAGATAATATATTTTTGACTTATTTCGTTTTGTGATTCCTTCATGAATATTTCCCAAGTATGCGTATAATTATACTTGTGTATTTTTAGACTTGGGTATTTTGCCAAGTATTGGTGGCGTATTCCGGGGTGTATTTGTAAGTACGAGAATACGTATTTTCTTGTATTTATTAAGTGTTTTTATACTTAATTTTGTATTTAATTTCTGGAATATTATTTTTAGACAACTAAAAATCACCAAATTTATATTCTTAAAATATATATATATTAAGAGAATTTTCATAGAAAAATATCTATAAATCTTTCTTGGCAAAAATAATATACCTTGATATATATCTCAAAATTTTAATATATATTTTTAAGATTAACTTTAGAAAATATATTTCTACCTTTCAACAAAAATAATATATTTTTAATTTGTTTGAGAAAATATATATTTTTCTTCACTCAACAATAATATATTTTCTATTTGACAAAATATAATATATTTTGTAATACTTGTAAAAATCCCCATTTTCCGTTTCTTTGGTTTCCAAAATACCGTTTATCACATTTGTCGAAACATATGAATTTATTTCCGGAATATATATTTTTTATAGTCGATAGTCCTTGTTCGGTTAGTCCAATATTCAAATATTCGGGTATAAATTATATATTTATTTTCTTGGAATATTGGTAATATTTTCATATTACAATTTTGGTATTTTGGTGTGTTATATTATTTTCAAGTTCCTAAAATAATATAACTAATACACATAATATACAAGTTGCACACAATTTGTGACATCTAAATATATATTTTCCTAAATATATACTTAGTCATTTTTATTTATCAAAAATCAACCTCCAATGTTTGTAAATTTTGTAATAAAAATTATGGCAAATTTTTATATGAAAACCATGACCAAAATTTACTTGTGAACACTTGTTTAAAAATATTTTTCTAAGTGTTTAATTTCTACAAAAATTTTGCCATAGTTTCCCCCTTAAAAATGGAGGTTTCCATGCTCAAAGGCATATCATTTTCCTTTTAAAAATCATCACCAATCATCAACAATTTAAACAAGACTTACCTTGAGCCAAAAATATGCAATTTACACTATGTCATGAACTTGAAAGTTTGTAAAAATTTGTAGTAACTTCACATGTTGTTTAGTAAGTTTAGTTACCTCTAAAAACATGGTTTTTTTTAGTTTATAAAACTCTTTCTTGTAGATTTTTGTTCTTTACAACTTACATGATGATTTTCTATACATAATTCTTCTTGTATTCTTCTTGTTACCAACACTTTTCTAGTCTTGTTTTAACACTTAAAGTATGATTAATTTCTTTAAAAACCATGATCATGTTAAATCTTGAAATAAACTTTGTTCTGTTGAAAATATTATCTTTGAAATCATTCATTTTCAAGATATATAACATGTATAAATAATCATCATACTCTAAAACAACTTCATTTTCAAGTTCATGTTTAACATGAAGGATGAACATTTCTAATTTCACAAGATTCATCCTTATACTTGCTAGATCATTTGTTTAATCATCATCTAGCAAGCTTCTTATGATGATCATCATCATAAACACAAGAAATCATCAAACAAGTTTCATACATACACTAAAACATCTTAGATTTTCATGTTATTAAGCTTTATGTTAAAGATCATCTTCATGTTTTCTTGAGTTTCTTTAGTTTAACAATTTACATAACCTTTTAACCACTAAAATGAGAAGTAAAAACAAGTTGTGAGGAGCTTACTACTAGTTCTATGTCTAGGGAAGAAACAAAGATGAAGATGATGATGAATGTGATGGATAAAAGCTCTAGGTGATGGTCCTTGAAACTCCAAAGCTTCCAAGCTTCTTAACTATGTTCCTTACACCCTTAGATCACCTTAGATTGCTTGATAATGGAATGGAAATGGAGGTTGTATGTGGGTGTGTTGTGGCCGTGAGCAAGGAGAGGAGGTAGAGAAGAGTGAAGCTTGTTGAAATATTACAATGAAAGAGAATGAGGGCCTAAAGGTTTTTATAAATCTATTCTCCAACATAAGCTAAACCATTGGTTAATATGTTTCAAAATTTCTTTACAAATCAATTAAACAATTCATAGAAAATCAAGGTGGTGGGGCCACCTTGTGACCGTCAACATTTGGGGGGGGGGGGGTTCTTGGTTGGGTTGCAATGATAAGTTAAGCAATTTAGTTGGATTCCAAGTGTATCGGTTAGTGTAATATGTGTTTAGTGTTTATAGGATGTGTTATGATGTTCGGTGATCATAACTAGCTTCGTAACACTAAAACAATGCTTCTAGAGAAAATTTGGTGTTTCGGGTAGTGTTCGGTTGTTCAGTTGGTTACCGGTTCATTTAGTGTGCTTTATGTAGGCTTTTATGACAGTTTTGATTCCCGACACTTAGGAGGGTATTCTGGACCATTAAACCATAATTTTGCATTATAATTTAGAGTTAAAAAGCTGATTTTTGCTGAAATGTGTAGAATTCTGCAGTTTTTGTGAGTTTTAGACACTTTCCGTCACTTAAACTATCACTCGGAAGGCAGTTTTATGATTCCTACTTTCCTACACACTATACTAGTGTAACTCTTGGTTTCGGACTCATTCTGTGTCTTAATATCATGTCTGTCTAAGTACTGAACTCCCATCTGTACTTCTAGTTTGTTTGATAACTGTGTTAACTTTGTTCTGTGCACTGAATGAACCATATTGTGTTGCATGCAATAATGATAAATAATCTTGCAACATGTAATGCACTTGTATATACATGACAGTAATCAGAAAATCATTCATGTCATTAATTTAATCAAGCACAGTCACTAAGCACAAATTACTATTTAACATTGTACAGATACACGGAAAATTGCCAGTTGTCACACATTGAACCCTAACTAGGAATGCAAGGGTTTGATTTAAAACCTTCCCGAAGTCTGATAACATTAAAAACTACCCAAAAAGCACTAAAAGCAACAATTTCAACGCTTTTCCGCAGAAATTCTGAAGAAATCAGCTTTTTAATATTTTTGCAACATGTAAAAATGTTGTTTAACATAGAATTCATATGAGGATAACTTTGGGTATCATCCAAACCAATAAGTACATCAATCCACACAAGTTACACAAGCTTAGCGTTCAAATAATGACTAACGGAAACAAAGCGAAACGAATATCCGAACGATATCGGATCTTTTTTTAGTGACCATCTAATGTTATTTGGATCATTATGGTCTAGTAATAGTCACTTAACACCTTTTAAACACTTAAACACTTACACATATAAGTTTCCTAACATTTTACCTAAGCATCCTAACACTTTAAACATGAAACAAATTCACAAATCAAGGGTACCCCCCTCTTATTCTCGGCTCAAACCCCATGTGGGACCCCCCCCCCCCTTTTCAACTTGTTACCATAAATATCCTAGATATTTACTATGGTCTTGCAAGTGGATCAAGTGGTAGAGTGTGGTGAAGACTTATAACACCTAATTACCATAATCAACAAAACACATTTCCTTACTTTTCACCTTCTTTTTCACACACTTAAGAACTCTCTCAATATTCATACATTAGCCAAGAACACCCACCAAAATCTTTCACCATTTTAAACTTCTTTGATGATCAAATATGGAGCTTGATGATACTTAAGGTGATCTAAAGATACTACAAGAAGAAGCAAGCCTTTCTTTTCATTCCATTGCTTCCAAACATCAAGATCAACAATTTTTCTTTTCTTTGATCATCATTAAGATCATCCCTAGCCATTAGTGCTAGAAGTAAACTTCTAAAATCCCTTTTCATACTTATTTATGTATTATTTGTTTAAAGAACATGTAATAAACTAAACAATCATACAAAATAATATGGAAATACAAAGAAGCAAAATAATAATCATGATATAAAAGTTTGTTTATGTTGTGATTTAAGGATGATTACTTGCATATTTGATCTAGTTTTGATGATTAGCATTTTGATGATTAGCATATGAAAAACTTGTTAGCTGATATTTAAAAACATAATCTAACAAGTGTACATGTTAATGTTTAAGGGTTTTTGTTAAACATAAATGTTTAGATGGATGATCATAATCTTTGGTTTTGTTAAAGTATATAAGGTTTTTCACTAAAAATAATACTTTTACAAAGTCATAAAAAGAAACATACAAGATGGGTTTTTATAAAAAGTTTGATAAAACTAGAAGTAAAGCATGGATTTTGAACTAGTTAACATATCTTATGATCATACCAAAACCCTACATGTTATTAATTTCATCTTGTTAAGATTTTGATATAAACACATATGTTTTTATTAAGAATAATATGAGAAGATTATTGGTGATTTTTATAAGAAAAAGATATGTTTTATTAAACATGGCTAAGTGTATATTTCAAAGGAAATATGACCATTTTTCTTAAAAATCATATGTTATAAAAACTATCATTTTTGACAAAATCTTTATTAGATTAAAAATATTTTAAAGAATAGTTTTTATAAAAACAAAACTAGTTATAAATATATATTTTTGAGAAAATATATATTAAGTTATCTTACCACTTATGTGCTATGTGTTATTTGTTTGTATTAGTTATATGTATGATAACTAGGAACTAGAATACAATGGTACAAATAAACACAAGACACACCTAAAGTCTTAAAAGACTCCACGAAAATACACCTTAAAAACAACTTCCGGACGTTCCGAGCCTTCGGACACAACTTATGGACAAATCAGACTTACGGACAAATATACAGACTATATATGTAATACGGACTATAATACACAATATTTCGACGACTTGGTAAAAATACATTTTCTAAACCGAATAAGTAACTACATATTTTCTACCATATACAAAATATATTACTTATGGTTTATAATAAAAATGTATTGTTTTAGAAATATATAAACATACATATATATTTCTTACCATCTAAAATATATTGTTTTAGTAAAAGACTAAAAATTATATTTTTAGGACTAATCTTAAAAATAGATTATTTTTAAGATATTTTCTATACCTTTTACCAAGTATAACACATCTATTTTTATGAAATATATCTTAGAATATATAAGTATATATATTCTAAGAATACAAGAGAACATATAACAAACACGCGGACATACGTATTCTTATACATTCAACGATATGCACATACACATCACCTAACACTTGGTGAACACACATTTATACAACTACGATACAACTCACGATACAAGAATATATATATATATATGGCGAAATATATATATACACTAAACAGTTATCAATTAATACATCTAAGACACAGTTCAACGAATAACATAGACATACAAGTCTTACACATATTCAAGACACAAGACTTGTACTCAAGTCATTACAAGACCGAAGTGTCTAACAAATATAGAACGTTTGTAGGTCGTGACACTATTCAGGACGACCACACGTGAGATTACAGTTATCTACTATTCACAGACACAATTCTGTGAGTTCATGTCCCCTATTCATTTAAATGTTTTACAACTTTACAACTATCGGAGAAAATACATGTTTAATCGTATGTTAAAGTTAGGGAATGAAACACCTTAGATCATGTGCGAATAGGGTTATACATCTAAGCACCATTAATCCAGTTTGGACCTAGGTACAAAGGTTTAGATCTAATGGGTTTTGGCGAGCCCCACTCTTGGTCCTGGACCCATACAGAAGAGTGCTTTTGTGTCTCAGTCGATAGCAGTCGACATAAAATCATCTAGGTTTGGATTGCTTCCTTTTTCTTCACACATATTAATGTCCTTGCAAAACATTAATGATCAACGATTTCATTGACGCTTTACATACTACTACTCACATTTTAAATACATCTTTTACAACTAAACTACATGAATTCGCCAACTTTTGTTGATGTTTTCCAAACTTAACATGTATTTCAGGGAATTAGCGGACCATGACGGGATTCTCAAACAAGATAACAAGTATCGGAACTCCATGCCATCTTTTGGAGGGTTTAACTATTATATTCCGCCTCTTTGCGGCAATATGATGGTTTAAACCTTAGCAGTTTATTTTCATTTTGATGTATGAAACAATAACACTTTACTTTCATGTTAATGGTTTGTAACCGACACACTAAACTTATGTTGTGATCTTTTGTAACAATTATGTAATGGGAATGGAGTATGTTTTATTCATATAGTATGTTCATGTACATCAATATTTATGCAATGAAAACCATACGGATTACACCTCGCACTTCCGCTATGAGCGGGTGTGACATACGGAGCGATATCCTTTTTCATGCCCGGCCACCAATACCTAGAACGGAGGTCCTGGTACATCTTGTCAGCACCGGGATGAATGGAGTATCGAGATTTGTGAGCTTTAGTCATCAATATCTCCCGGAGATTATTGCGACTAGGAATCCAAATACGGTCGAGATAGGGAAAGATATCGTTCGATTTGTTCACTAACTGGGTTTCGGCACCACACTTCATTTCCTCTTTCAAGGTATTCTCAATGAAGCATGTGTGCTATGCGTCATGAATCAGGGCTTCGAGGTTGTTCTGTGCCTGAACATTATGGATACTATGCATGTAACTTCGTCGACTGTGGGCATCGGCTACGACGATAAGTTAAAGCGGTAAGCGGTACGACAATTTTAGAAAAGTCGGCGATGAATCGACGGTAATAACCCGCCAATCCGAGAAATAAACGAACTTCGGATGGATTCTTCGGCGTAATCCAACTCTTTACAGCTTCTATCTTCGCGGGATCGATGAGAATTCCTTGACTGTTAACCATATGACTGATGAATTGAACTTCCCCGAGTCAAAATTCACACTTGGAGAACTTGGCGTAGAGGCGATTTCCTTGAAGAAGTTCGAGAACTATACGAAGGTGTCACGCATGTTTGGCTCTCGACTTCGAGTAGACAAGAATATCATCGATGAACACAATGACAAAACGATCCAAGAAGGGTTTGCACACACGGTTCATCAAGTCCATGAAGACCACTGGTGCGTTGTGAGACTAAAAGGCATGACCACGAATTCATAATGGCCATAGCGTGTACGAAATGCGGTTTTCGGAATGTCTTGCTCTTGTATACACAACTGGTGATACCCGAAACGTAAATTGATCTTTGAGAAACACGTAGCGCCTTGGAGTTGATCAAATAATTTGTCGATTCGGAGTAGCGGGTAGCGGTTCTTGATAGTGAGCTTGTTAAGTTCCCTATAATCGATGCACATTCGGAACCATCCATTCTTCTTTTTCACAAAAAGAATGGGTGCGCCCCATGGTGATGTGGTCGGGCGTATAAAGCCTTTATCAAGTAATTCTTGAAGTTGGCTAGATAGCTCGCGCATTTCGGATGGTGCAAGGTGATAGGGAGCTTTTGCAACAGGTGTAGCACCAGGGATAAGATCAATACGAAAATCAATATCGCGAGTAGGGAGTAAACCAGGTAAATCGTCGGGAAAAACTTTAGGAAAATCACAAACAACTGGAACGTCTTTCACTGTCTTTTTCTCGTTCATCGGTACTACGATATGGACTAAGAAAGCGATGTACTCCTTGCGTAGGTACTTACTCCCTTGGATGCACGACATAATCTTCAATTCCTTCGAGAGTACCTCACCATAAACAAGTAATTAGTCTCCGTTTGGAAGAGAGAAACGAATCATCTTTTCGAAACAAATAACTTCGGCATGATTCTCATGAAGAAAATCCATGCCTACTAGTTGCATAGGTATGAGATTGATCAGGAAAACATAATTGTTGAGTTCAAGAGTACAATCATGTAGAACGGAGCTAATAGTAACAGTTCTTCCGGTGGCAACTTCTACGTCGAACGTCGTTGGGAGTTTAGCGCGTTCACATTTTTAAAGCTTTTCGAATTCAAATGATAGAAAACAGTTATCGGCTCCGGTATCAAATAAGCATGAAGCATAAATACCGTTAACAAGGAACATACCATTGTCAACGTTGTTGTCATTCTGGGCCTGGCAGAGGTTGATGATGAAAGTTCTCCCGCGTGCAGCTTACAGCTGTTGTTGTTGCTGCTGCTGCTGTGGCTGTTGTTGTTGCTGTGGTTGCTGTTGCTGTGGCTCTTGTTTCACAACACGTTGCGGCAGACATTGCTAAAGTGGCTGGGATTACCACAAGTGTAGCAAGCACGTGCATGAGCAACTAGTGCGGGAAGTGCTGGATTGACCTGAGTAGTGCGAGGTTGAGCTGGCGATGCCGCGAGTGCCTAAGGAGCTTGCTGGCGGGGGCCTGTGCGGCAGTGGGATGTGAAGTGCCCATAAATGTTGCAGTTGACACAGAAACGGTTGTTTACCACCACTGGATGATGATAGGTGCTGGTAGGGCACAGTGGGTGATTCCCAGTATACGCATTCTTAGCGGGCGGTGCGTTGGGAGTAGCAATCTGAGTTGACTGGGAGTTGAGTGGTGCTGCTATCGCACAGTTCTTGCTGGAGTTCCTTCGCTTGCGACTCTGCCAATTAGACTTGGGGGCTTGAGATGGTGCGGTATGGGTGCTTGGCGTTGTAGTAGCTTGGTTGAGACTCTTGGTCGGGACCTTGAAGGTTCCAACCAAGACTCGCTTGTCATTGATTTTTGCGGTAAGCTGATAAGTTTCCTCATAGTTGCTGGTTTTGGGGCATGAATCACGTCCGCGACACAGTCGGGGAGAGCAGGGATGTATTTCTTGATAGCTTTCTCAGGGGTGTCCACTTGACTTGGACAGATGATGCTCAATTGCTTGAATCGGGCGGTGAGACCAGCGTTATCACCTCCAACTTGCTTGATGTTCCAGAACTCCTTTTCCAACTTCTAGACTTCATGGGAGGGCAAAATTCCTTCATCATGAGCTCTTTTACCTCCTCCCATGCGAGACCATAGGCTGCATCGTTTCCGCACCTGTTGCGCTTGGCGGTCCACTAGTCAAGTGCCCTTGACTGAAATACACCAGTGGCGTTGACTGTGCGGAGATTCTCGGGACATCCACTTTTTCGGAAGGTAACTTCGATCAAGTCAAACCACTGAAACATCTTACTGGGTCCATCTTCACCAATAAAGGTCATAGGACCGCAGGCTTTGAACTGCGTGAAGCTGAACGGTGTTTTCGGCGCGTCATTCTTGGAATCAACTGAAGAGTTGCTACAGACAGTTTGAATCTCACTGATGATTTGAGGGATCACCTTGGCCACGAGAGAGGCGATGCGTTTTTTAGCATTGTTTCACTGAATAGTTCGGCGAGTGAAAGAACCCATTGAATCCATTTGCGAGCGTGAGTTCCTCTGTAGATGGCACATGAGGAATTTTTAGACGAGATTCGATTATATTGGGTTTTGTTTAAAAGTTTCGCGTTTCATACGGTATATTTTATTATTATTCACATAAGGTATAAAATCACACAATCACGTAAGCACATAATCATGTATTTGCACATATACACAGAAGCACGTATTAGCACATAATTCACATAAACACATATTTTGCACGTATTCACCTTCTCTAAATTGCGTGTAGCGCGAGTGGGATATACGCATGATTTAGCTTATGATACGCGATACATCAGCGAGTAAAGTAGCGTATGTGCGCATAGGAGAGTTGCGTGTTTTTGTTGTTTTGCGGTTAGTTAGCGTTTTAGATTGCGAGAGCAGTGCGAGTTGTGCGTAGTTTGTAAAGCGGAAAGCAATAAAATGAAACTAATAAGCGTTAAAATCGAAATTCACAATTTAAAAAACATAAGTACTATAAATTTGATGATGCGTAAAATCGACAATTGCAGTCTTAAAATCGATAAAGCGTCCTGGGTGTTGAGACATTGACTACCCAAAGTGATTCAACTATTCCAACAAGTTCGGGTACACGATTTGGCCTAATAGACTTATGCTGTCACCGTAATACGGCTAACGGCATTTGTCCTTCCAGTTACTACGTACCCCGAGTCATTGGAACAGTCGAGACTTTGGTGAGATCTTTTTGGAAAATTCAATTTAAGGAGTGGAACGGGTCATTAAGATGCGGGTTTCACCCCTAACTTAACAACTTCGCTCCTAACTATGGTGAGAACCATGAAATAGAGATGGAGATTTTCTGTCGAGGTATGGATATCATTCCTAACTCAACAAAAGATTCTCGTGCTAGAGAAATGCGTAGAGTGAGTGATTTAATCGAGAGTTCTTGGTTTTCACACCTAATCTTGACATGATTGCTTGTTTGTGTTATATGAGTGTCTTCAAACGTGTATATTGTGCTAGCCTTAGGAAAGGCATTTAATACTTGTTTGCCTTAGGAAAGGCTCTGATGTGTGTAAAATGCAACATATAAATTACATCAAATGAGGCATAAAACTAACCCTTTTTTAGTACTATTGTTGGAAAAAGTGTGCTTTTGTCTTCCTTTTGTATTTTCAGGACCAAATGAGCTTAAATGAACAAAAGGAACAAATATGCAGCAAAAACTAACATAAATGCAAAGAAAACGAATAAACGTGGCATGCCCGACCCCTCGGCAACATCTCCAAAAGCAAAAACAAGAAGACAGAAGCTGACCATGGGGTTGTGCCCAGCTGACCATGGGGTTGTGCCCAGCTCACCACGGGGCGTACCCAGCTCACCATGGGGCGTGTCCAGCTCACCACGAGGCGTGGTCCGTGGTGTCTTGGCGTTATTTTACTGTCTATATAAAATAAAAGATTTTCACCATTCATATCTCTACGGTCTATACAGAGATATGTTGGATACCTGGTCGGGGGTTAAGGGAATGGTTTGGTAAGGTTCTTGCCTAGTTCAGTGTATAGATCCTGCAATGACCTGGGTCAAGCTTATTAGGACCTCCTTCAATACCCACTGGTATTGGATGGCGGGGGTGCGAATGGCTTGATCCCCTCATATGTAAACTACTATTAATACATTAACCCGGCTACTTGGGATTGTATCCCTGCTGACTCAAACCACTTAGCCGAGGCTAACGTCACCTTCGAAAGTGGGGCCTACCCCATTACGCATTAATAACTTAATTAATTATCTTCCAATATTCAGACCCTTTGGGATTGTATCCTTGCTGACTCAAACCACTAGGTTGAGGGTAACATCACCTTTAAAAGAGGGGCCTACTACTATAACTAAGATAATCTCTTAAAAAGTGCAAAAGTGCGGAAATCATCAAAGGTTACATTAAAGGCGAGTCGGATCCAAGTGATTCGTCTTGTCTATCAGTTTTTATTTTATTTTTATTTTTCAGCATTTTAGTTTTTATTTTTCATGTTTAAAACCTTTTCTAAAACTTTTGATTTGATTAGACATTGAGGATAAACTGGTATTAAAAGCTCTTGTGTCCTTGGACGACCTCGGTATCTTACCAACGCTATATACGCTCACGATGGGTGCACTTGCCCATGTGTGTGTTTAGTGTTAGTAGAATATTGTGTGTTATAAATTTAAAACTTGACTAATGTGTTAAAAAGGGCTTAAAATATAAAGAAAAATATAATACACCCGTCACACACCAAGTTTTTGGCGCCGGTGCCGGGGACACAAGGATTTTAAGAAATCTTAAAATCGACGATCTAATCAGTTTTTCAAAAACCTTTCTAAAACCACGCGCATATTTACATTTTTAGTTAGTTTACAGTAGCCTGAACACGGGGCCGTGCTACATTTTTTTTACCAAACGCCCAAATACAGAGTCTGAACATGGGGTCGTGCTCGCTGAACACGCCCCCATGCTGCACAAAACCAGTCACATTTTCTAAAATGCCCAGATACAGAATCTGAACATGGGGCCGTGTTCAGCCTCTGTTTCCTGGTCCTGAGACTCTGTTGTGATCTGCTGATGATTCTTATGGATCAATAATTAGGAGGTTACAACTACCACTATGAGGAGGATGATTATTGGGAAGAGTATTGTACTATTTGTGGCAACCCTCATTCGGTACAATATTGTGACCTCTTTGAACCATCCCCTTCGTACACCTACTATAAAGAGCCCAGGTATGAGCCATCAATTTCATACACATCCTATGAAGAGCCAAGGTATGAACCTTCTCCCTCATACTCATATTTTGATGAACCAAGGTATGAGCCTTCATACTCATACTTTGAGGAACCAAGGTATGAGCCTACACCATGGCGTGAACAACCCACCTCATATGAGTATTATGAAGAGCCAAGTTACAACCCTTATTCATCATATACTTACAATGAGGAACAATGGTATGAACCATCTACCTCATACGAGTATTATGAGGAAACAAGGATCGAACTTCCGAATTCAAGCTTTGAGGATACTTATTCAACTCACTTTGATGAACCACCAACTATCTCACCCGTAGCCGAAAAGATAATAGAACACCTAAAAAGTATCGAGCGTTATATAAAAGAAGCTCGCGCAAGGGAAGAGGAATCCCGCGCACGGGAAGAATTAACATGTAATAAAGAAGAGATAGTTGACGAGGTAAAAATGGAAGAACAAGTAAGTGAAAAACCAACACATGAGTTAGACAATGAAAAAGATGAGTCCGATAACGTTAAAATTCAAGAAGAGTCTAATTTTCAAGAAATTAACCTCTTGTCACCTTCTTTCGAAAATCATTGTTTAGTACCTACTCATGCTAAGTTTTTAAAAGAGTTAAACACTAACACTAAAATTGACGAAATGGTAAGCATTAAGTTAATCAATGATCAAACTATGCTAATAAAAGATGACCCATTTGAAATTAACATTACACCGGTTTCATGTTTTTTTTCAAAATTCCTTTATTAGTAATATTACAATTGATAAAGATCTTTGTGTTAATATAATGCCAAATTACATTTTCGAAAAATTAAGTATTGGTGATTTTTCTCCAGTTCAAATACCCATTTTTATATCTAATCGGAAAACAATAAAATCAATGGGAGTAGTTGAAGATGTGTTAGTCCAAACAAATCACACGGTGGTTCCAACCGACTTTGTCATCCTTGATGACACTCCACTTGTGTTGGAACAACCTTTTGTGAAAACCCACAAAGCTTTGATTAATCGGAAGAAAACCAACTTTCCCATTCAATTAGGGGCCTTCAAAAGATATGTCGATCTTGAGCGATCAATGAAATATCCAATCGGCAATCACGAACCCCTAATTGAAGATGAGCCAAACCACCCAATAAAGTGGGTCTAGCCAAGGACCCTTATAAACGTGGCACACCACGGAGGCACTCCGCGGAACTATCCGTAGTTTTAGTTTAGATTAACTTTTACGTTTTCTAGTTTAGCTTTACTTTTCAGGAATAAAACACACTCGAAAAGGTGGAGGTTACCAAGGGAACTATAAACCCGCACCCCATGCATGAAAACAGAGCTTTCCGTCAATTTTTCCATCATTTCAACATGTGCAGCACGGGGCCGTGGCCACCGAACATGCCCCTGTGCCCAGGCTTTACAGAAAAAGTCCCAGTTCAGGTAACTGGCCATGGGGCCGTGCTCGATGAACACGCCCTGTGGTCAGCCTTCTGTTTAAATTTGATACTGGCAGTCTGACCACGAGGCCGTGCTCAGCCCACCACACCCCGTGTTCAGCTTCCCAGTAACATAAAAACTTGTTTTTAACTCCCTTTTTACACATTCAATCAACCTAAAAACTTATTTTTGGGACACATTGAGGACAATGTGTAAATTAAGTGTTGGGGGATGCTAAAACCTTGAATTTTGCAAGTCCTAATAACAAGCCTTACACAAAACTCTATTGGAACCGCTAATCACCCAATTTTTTTCAAAAACTTTTCATTTTTTTTTTACTTGTCATGGTTTAATTTGGGAGTAACAAGTTCTAAAAAGGTTATATTTTTACAAATTTACAACCGATAGTGTCGTGATAAAAAGAATCAACATAAGAAAATTATGAAACGGCATGACAAATCTAGTTAAAATTTGATTATATATACTTGATCACACTATAAACCCATTCCCATAAAAAGTGAGTTTTGAGCCCTTATTGAGCAAACAAGCATACATCTTTAAACTAAATGCTCATTTTTCGTTTCTTGTCTGAATAGCCGCTTGGTTTCTTACGACTCTAGAACTTACCACGACAATACATTCCCGGTCCTTACAAACTTAAACCCAAGTAAGTAAATGATGGAGGCATTAGGACTAACCCGTTTTCTTTTCAACACCATTATTTTTCTTTTTCTTTTAACCTACCCAAAATCCCCCTAGTAAACGCCTTTGCGCCTAAACCTTTTCATTTCAAAACACACAAAACAAACACCCTTTACCCACCAAAACCTTTTTCTTTTCAAACCCTTTTGTTTTAGTAAAAAAAACTCGGTTATCTTGTGACCAAAAAAAAGAGGATTTTGCAATAACCAAACAAGTTCCTCAAAAATATTGTTTGAATATGCTTAGTTTGAATAAATGTCAAAAAAAGGGTTCACGACAACCGACGCTTTTTACGCTTTTAGCCCTTTTTACTAACCACTAACCAAAACCACCTACCTTTAGCCCAAGCCTAACCCTTTACCAAGTCCTCTTGATATTTACAAAGGTTCATAGTTAAAAAGGAGGAGGATTGATTTCTTGGCAAGCATATAGTAGATGTAAGTTCCATGCCGGGCTCGATTGTTTCACACAAATACATCTTTGGTCGAGTGTTGAGTGATCTCCAATGAGGTATGTGAACTTGTATATAAATGGAATTTTAAAAAAGGCATGTTATGCCCAAATAAGTAATTTATCTTATGAAACATTCTAAATAAATCATAACGAATAGGATTGTAAATAGAATAAAATAAAACCAAATAAAGATCATGGATTCCCGACACTCAAGACAAGCACAAAACTTCTCTTCTACCCATTGCATTTGGGTGTGTAAGCCACATAATAAAGAGTTTTGCTTGTGGAAAAGCAAAGATTCAAGTGTGGGGGTATTTGATGTGTGTAAAATGCAACATATAAATTACATGAAATGAGGCATAAAACTAACCCTTTTTAGTACTAATGTTGGAAAAAGTGTGCTTTTGTCTTCCTTTTGTATTTTCAGGACCAAATGAGCTTAAATGAACAAAAAGAACAAATATGCAGCAAAAACTAACATAAATACAAAGAAAAGGAATAAACGTCGCATGCCCGACCCCTCGGCAGCATCACCTAAAGCAAAAACAAGAAGACAGAAGCTGACCATGGGGCTATGCCCAGCTGACCATAGGGCTATGCCCAGCTATCCACGGGGCGTGCCCAGCTCACCACGAGGCGTGGTCAGCCCTGGCATAAAAGACAAACCTGTAGAAGCTTCTACGCCTGCCACGGGGTCGTGCCCAGCTCACCACGGGGCGTGGTCAACGCAAAGATACGCAGAATCTTGCCAAATCTTGAGAGTACAGATTCGGTACTGACCACGGGGTCGTGCCCAGCTCACCACGGGGCGTGTTGGGCCCTCTACTGACACATGCAATTAATGAAGGAAGAGAAAATGCTGACCACGGGGCCCTGCCCAGCGGGCACGGGCCCGTGGCAAGAGTTCTATTTAGGCTATAAATAGAGGTGATTGGTTCATTTTAAAGGCATCCCTTGGCAAACCACCTCTCTCCCACTTCACCCACACTCTATCACCATCACAACACCCACATCCACCACCATCATCCATCATCCACCTAGAGTGTGTGTAGTAGTCTCGGGATCCAAGATTGATAGTAAGAGTTCTTGACAATCAAAGGCCATGTTTGCCTAAGTCTCTTACATCACTTGGTGAAGACAAGCATTTAATGTAATACTTTTGATTTTTAATCTTTTCGCACTTTTTATTTGGTTTTGTATTAATGACTTTAATAACTAGTTTCTTATGTTGAAGGTGAAACTTCCTTATCATTTTTACGTGGTGTCTTTGCGTTATTTTACTATCTATATAAAATAAAATATTTTCACCATTCATATCTCTACGGTCTATTTAGAGATATGTTGGCTACCTGGTCGGGGGTTAAGGGAATGGTTTGGTAAGGTTCTTGTCTTGTTCAGTGTATAGATCCTGCAATGACCTGGGTCAAGCTTACTAGGACCTCCTTCAATACCCACTGGTATTGGATGGTGGGGGTGCGAATGGCTTGATCCCCTCATATCTAAACTACTATTAATACATTAACCCGGCTACTTGGGATTGTATCCCTGTTGACTCAAACCACTTAGCCGAGGGTAATGTCACATTCAAAAGAGGGGCCTACCACATTACGCATTAGCAACTTAATTAATTATCTTCCAATATTCCGACCCTTTAGGATTGTATCCTTGCTGACTCAAACCACTGGGTTGAGGGTAATGTCACCTTCAAAAGAGGGGCCTACTATTATAACTAAGTTAATATCTTAAAAAGTGCAAAAGGCGATTCAATTAATCTATATTCAGAAGATGAAATTTCACCTCTACCATCAATAGGTTTTGCTAGGGCGTTTATAACACGACCCAAATAGGCCTCACTCACTGGTATCTGAGCAATTTTTCCTGTTGCTTTTACAGAACTCCCTTCTTGTATCAGCAAACCATCACCCATTAATACAACACCAACATTAGTTGATTCCAAATTAAGAGCAATGCCTACTGTACCCTCTTGAAATTCTACTAATTCACCCGCCATTACTTCATCAAGACCATGAATACGAGCAATGCCATCACCGGGTCGGATCCAAGTGGTTCATCTTGTCAATCAGTTTTTATTTTATTTTTATTTTTCAGCATTTTAGTTTTTATTTTTCATGTTTAAAACCTTTTCTAAAACTTTTGATTTGATTAGACGTTGTGGATAAACCGGTATTAAAATCTCTTGTGTCCTTGGACGACCTCGGTATCTTACCAACGCTATACTATGCTCACGATGGGTGCACATGCCCATGTGTGTGTTTAGTGTTAGTAGAATATCGTATTTTATAAATTTAAAACTTGACTAATGTGTTAAAAAGGGCTTAAAATATAAAGAAAAACATAATACACCCGACACACACCAGGCTCCCTTCATACGAAGCTAGTGGGTTCGTACGAAGGTGGATCATGTGGGTTCGTACGAACCGAGCAGGATCATACAAGAGGGCCTGTTTTGGTACTTAGATTATAGACTAGGTCTGTTTTGCATGATTCGACCTAATTCCATATAGTTATGGCTCTGATACCAACCTGTCACACCCCAACCGATGGCGGAATCATCGGGATGTGGCATGATGCGAATAGGTAGCTCAAGAGAATCCATAACGACTATATGTGACAATATTTAATAAGGTTCAATTTCCCATACAATCAAACAAATATTTCAGCAAAAGTCATAACAGAGTTCAGTAGTCTCTCAAGCAACAAAACATAACGAAACAAAACTTGCAACTATATTTAGGCGTGTTTCTAGCAATCCTAGATCATTTCCAGCAGTTGATCCATCAACCTGTCACATACGTTAAAATGAAGTCAATACAATAATGTAAAGGTGAGTACACAAGTCAATACCATTCAACGATTCACGTATAACATGCGAGAGCGGTTAGCGTTAAAAAGAGTTTGAGTGTTGTGTGCGTCGTGTTTTGATAGAGAACGTATGTAACACCCAAAAGTGCATTAAGCCAAAAATGGTTCGAGTATACTCACAGGGTTAACAGTAAAACACAATCTGGGATGGATTGAAGGGAGCGCCGGATCAGCCTGCGTACGGGGACGGAAGTGCATCAGTCTTCCTATGACACCCGGCTTTTCAGGCCGTACCGTACAAATGTAACACGTGTTGAGAATAGGTAACAGGGCTGTATTTGACTGGTTATGATGTTTATATGTGAAATTTAATGAGTTGGTAAATTTAAACTTTGGTAAAAATTATGTTGGCAACGGTAAGATAAACGCTTATCGCGTAACGGTTAAAATGCGAAACGAACGTCGGTGACCACCCGATCAGTGTTAAAATCCTAAAAATAGTCTGTTATGATTAGAATAATTATTTTAATCATATCCGTGTGGAAAATAATTTAAAACGCTAGGAAACTCTATTTTTCGAGTTTACGCGTGTAACGCGTGATTCAGCGCGTTTACCGACAAAATAATGTCAACACAGCCTCTCAAGACAACTAATAATCATTTTAGTAATAATTTAATGAGTTTATTACTTTAGAATGATAAAAATAAATAAAAACGCATAAATCCCTATTTTTGCGATTTTAACCGCGTACCGCGCAGCACAGCGCGCATACTGCCAAATACCGACAACGTAGTCAGTCCAGGCAAACAAAATATTGTTCAGTAATATTTTGGAGAGTTTATTTTTATATAGTGTTAAAAATATTTCAAAACGCACTAAAACGGGATTAAAACGTTAGATAAAATACACGGTAAGCAGTTAAATACCTGCATTTAACTAGGTAATATACATATATACATACACATGCATGAGTCACATGCATGTGTCGACCAAAGAACAAAAGTTCCTTGCCACCTTTCTTGTAGATTTGGCAAGTGTCACTTGTAAGAATATGGTCCAATCAAATCTCACCTAGCCATGCATAACTAGTTCCAAGGTATGAAGATTTCACAATCTTCATTCTTTCTTTTACCTCATAACCGTATACACCCACTACACCTCCACTTTTCATTTCAAAACACAATCTTGAAGAATCAAAGGTATTCCAAGGTGATTCCAAGCTAGTATGGAGGTTTAGAAGTGATTTCAAGCAAGAACAAGCATAATATCACCATCTTTTCTTAAAAACCCACTTAAAAATCTTGAAGGTATAAACTTATTTTTAAAAATCACATTCATATTTTTTAGTGATGATAGAGATATTAGATGGTTTCTCTTGAACTTGGAATGAATCACAAACTTGAATCAAACAATGAATGATGTTTTAATCATAGTAAAAATGGGTGTGTATATGTGTGTGCATATGGCCGATTGTGTGTGTATATATGTGTGTAAGTTGTATTTTGGTTTTTGATGAAAAGTTCTTGATTTGTTTGCTTTCTTGAAAAATATGATGATTGAAGGAATTTTTGGTTATCATGCAAGAAGATTCCAAAATGATTAGAGATTTTAAAGTGATCTATTGAAAAGCAAATTTTTGGAAGTATGTGTGTATGTGTAATCCGTATATATGTATGCATGCATGTAAAAGTGTTGTATAATCTTAAATGTGAAAGATCTAAGTATGAATGAGCATGAATGATTTGAAAGATTTAAAGTGTTATGTGAAATATTTGAAAGAAAATGATGTTAGTGAAGTTTTGATGCATATTGAGATCATGTTAGATGATAAAGTTATGATATGGGTATACTAGATGCATACACTTAGACATGCATGATGTTATGAGATCTTAAAAAGATGTTTGAGTATGATTGAGTAAAAATCAGTTATGAGCAGATTATAAACACTAAAATGAAGTTATTTTAAAGCGTTTAGTGACTTATAACTTTGTCAATATGTTTGTTAGCTTTGCATATTGTAAATGGTGCATTAAAAGTTGTAAAATATGTGAAATCGCATGATTTATGTGACTTATACAAAAACTGCACTAATCTGATTATAACCACTATTTTACTCAGTAAATAACATGTATTTTGTTAAAATATCAAGTTGTTTCGAGTTGGGATGATTATTGTAATGTTTAACGCAAAACTATGCGTTAAAACGGTCAAAAATCGGCTTTTCGAGTGATTTTTATAAAACTGATATAGACCAGTAAGTAAACTGATATTTTTAGTTTAAAAATAAGTATTTTGACTAATTTTAAGTTTACTTGGTGTTTGATTGGTCATACGTGACTTCCGACGCTCGAAAACGTTACTAAATCGCTAAAATACCCATTTTTCAATATACACTAGTGTTGGTAAAATTTTGGGTAAACCTTATGTGTTAAAATGTGTTATTTGATTTAAACATGAGAATGTAAAAATATGTTAAGTTTTTAACATGATATTAGAAGTCTAGCTTATGCATGTATGCTTGTACGTTTTGTTTGGTAGAAACGGTAGAAATTGCGTTAAAAGTGAAACTTGTTTGTCGAGCATGAAATTTGATACATGTAAGATATTTTATGTATATTTGCTTTAAAAATGACAAAATAGATAAGTTAACAAGATTTTGATTGTGTTTCGGTGTTAAATTATATGAACGTTTATGTATATATATTACGACACGCAAATCGTAGGTATATTGCGTATAAACGGGAGTGTTAACGGATTTACATAATAATGGTCACCAATAAAATCGTTCAAGTTTCAAAATCATATATATATATATATATATATATATATATATATATAGGGAGAAGATCATGCGAGAACCACCTCTTATTGCGAGAACCGCGAGAACCAATGTGAACACACCAAAAATGCCTAAAAATAGCTAAAAATCACACAAAAAAATTTTTTTTGATTTTTTTAATATTTTTTAGGTTAAAATCGCTACTTTTCGAACACAAAAAAAAAAAAAAAAAATTTAAAATTTTTTTTTTTTTTTTTTGGCTTCGAAAAGTAGCGATTTTAACCTAAAAAATATTAAAAAAATCAAAAAAAAAAATTTGGATTTTTTTTTTATTTTTTTAGATTTTTTTAGGTTTTTTGGGGGTTTAGTTTTTAGCATTTTAGCTTGGGGGGGCGTGGGGGGGGGGGTTAGGTTTTTGGGGGGTGGGGGAGGGGGGTTTAGGTTTTTTTTTTGGGGGGGGGGGGTGGGGTTAGGTTTTTTTTAGCTTGGGGGGGGGGGGGGTGGGGGGTTTAGGTTTTTGGGTGGGGGGGGGGGTGGGGGTTAGGTTTTTTTAAGTTTTTTTTAGGTTTTTTTAGCTATTTTAGGTTGTGTTCACATTGGTTCTCAAGGTTCTCACAATAAGGGTGGTTCTCGCATGAGCCCCTCCCTATATATATATATATATATATATATATATATATATATATATATATATATATATATATATATATATATATATATATATATATATATATATATATATATATGGACTCATATATATATTAACGTGCTAACATAATAAAAAATGATAACTTTTCGAGAAAATCTCAAAGTTATGTGATAATTCTAAGAAACGGAGAAACTTAGGATTTTTGTGTTATGAATATTGATTTAAAATCGTTCCTATATATAAAAAGGAGGTGTAAAAATCAATCTCTGGGATTGCGCTATTTAAAATACGCACCCAAAGATGAGTGTCACTAAACCCCTATTTTTACTGCTTTGTATATATTTTGGGGGTAGAACACGCCAATAAAAGGGTTTAATAATGTTTTTGAAATAAAACATATCTTTTAATATAAAATATATATTTTCGTTGAAAATATATAAAATTTGATAAGTTATACGTTTCGAAGTAAAAACGTTTTTGATGAATGAATGTCGGAAATTAGGATGGTACGGTATTTCCTAGGCGAAGGATGACCGTACAGTTGGGACGGATGCCGGCCTGGGTCTCGAATGATGTAGATTCAGGGGATTCATACAACATCGTGTATTAAATTGTCATATTAGTAGGATATATATATTGTATATGAGGCAGACATCATATTTTCCTTCAAAAGGACCCTGCGCCCATGATGTCGTTTAATCATTTAAGTATTGCACGCGATGAATAGTTTGTAGATCTATCGGGTTGACAACCCCTTCATGACCGATCGCCCCGTGTCAAGTCAAACGATGAATTGATATTCTGTTTATAGTCTAGCATTGATTATCCCTGCATGGTTAATATATAGTTCGTATCGTCTAGCTCACATACGAATTTGAAAATTGACGCAATAATTTAATATACAAAACCTGGGCACTATTACTGTTGTTGGATTAATGAACCGACGGATGGCCCATGGATTTTTATTAAGGAAGTGAAATGGACTTTCTAAAATTATATGGATGTTTTCAAATAAACACCTAATTAGAAAGTTTTCCTTTGAAATGAATTGTTTGTATGTGAATAAGTGAACTCACCTTCCTTTGTGTTGACAGTTGATTTTAACGTGTTCTACAGGTACTTGAGTTCGGCTTCGGGAAATCATGGCGTATCTTGTGTTTGATGATGCATGTTGTTTTGTTTAAATATGTTGGACAACTTTTATACTAACTGGGACGTTTGTAATAAGATCCATGAGGATCAAATCAACCTAACTTATGTGGTTGTGTCGTGACCTTTAAAATGTAATGTTTATTACTTATGTTTTAAAATATGTCAAAATGTCCAACAAATGAGTGCATCGTCCGACAAGGTATAAATTGGCACCAACTTCCGTCACCACTACGTTTGATATTCCGCTGCGACATTTTTGCGGTGTGACAGAAGTTGGTATCAGAGCCAATGGTTGTTAGCGAACTAGATGTTTTCGGAGGAAAACACTAGACTTCAACCGAAGAATTTTGAGATTTAAAGTCCAAAATTCTTAATGCCAAGATTTTTAAATAAATAAACACGAAAAATTTATCATGTATGAAAACCCTTATGTGTTTATGTGCATACGTGATTTTCTGTATATTTGGGCCTTTTGTGTAACTATTCACATTGATCACACACTTACTTTGTACGGTTACGATGTGTCACGTCTCGGCCTATAGAGTCATCAGTAGTCTTGCTCACTGATATTGTCTAACCTACACTTGAGATTCTTTCGTTCGTCGCCACAAAATCGTTTATTCTGCTATTCGAGTCACGCATTTTGCTACACCTCTTTTAGTCTACACTTGTCGTAGGAAGAGGACTCGACCCGTTGGAAAGATCGCATCGACCTCGAGAGCTGAGACAGCGTCCGCTTTGAAGAAGCAGAAGGAGATTTGGGTCAATCGCTCTCACTGTGATCGTTAGTTCGCCATGTTATGCAGAGACTTGGAGACGACGAAGGGCAAGATGAAAGACTTAGAGGGATAGATGGACTAGTATGATGAGCTAGAAGAGCTTGTTAGGAAGATGTTGGACTTCCATGGATTGAAGCGTTAGTTGTTGGTTGTTTCTGTTGTTTGTTTTGTATGTCTCATTTGATGAACCTTATTTATGGCTTACATGCCAAATTTTCAGATATTTAGGAGGAAATTTCATATAGGCTTGTTGAGGGTGTTGATGTAGACATGCCAAATTTTGATTAGTCTTAGTACTAAAAACAAGCTTTGAAAAGTTCTGATATAAATATCGAATGGGTTCCTTTTGGTTAAAAAAAATTGTTCTCATTAATACGTGGATATTATACATGCGCCATGTTCGGTCCACTAACGTATAATGATTCAATTATTTTTGGTTATCATCTTATATGATTATTATTATTGTAAATAATAGAAACGATGAAATGCCGGCAAAAGCGAGACTGGATTCTGGACTACCTATTACCCCAAAAGAGTTGGCACAACTCACAATCCAACACGTTAATACTACCATGGAACGGCGCGATGCTAACCAAAATAATGGCCAGGAACGTGGAGTGATGCTCATGGGCATGGTTTTGGTGGGACGCAGATCGGAAACCCTTCATGTGATATAATGATCAAAAAGTTTTAGTAGTTCCTGTGTTATGATATAATCGGAGCGTAATTCTGATTTTTCATTAACTTTGGGAACAATACATAGATGTACAGATAAAACAATCCAGGGTCGTAACCCAAGATCATTTGCTGGTACCCTATGCAATGACGTGGAAACGGTATGCGTGATGTCGGGCCATCACACCGGATCGACCATTCAAATAATTTCGCATTCCGAGCCTAGATCTGGGGATTCGCGACAGCAAAAGTCTGAGAGAGTTCGAGGAAGTAAACCGATGAGAAGCGTGACAGGAAACGCAGTCCGGGGAAAGCGTTGTGGCTAACTTTTGTGGTTTGGGAAAGGATAATGCCAGGGATGACAGGAGTAGTTTTGAGACGAAGACTCACGAGGATTAGCAGAGAAAGCATGCCAGATGTGGTCAAACTGGACATGTGACTCGCGAGTGCTATGCTAAGAGTACATCGGAGGGAGGCACAC
>JARYGA010000418.1:0-30211 GCA_030545235.1 Helianthus tuberosus
AACTAACGTAACGAAACATGTCAAGCGAGCATGCTACGCGCAAAACGAAATCGTTTGAAGCTGAACTGGTCCCCTCGTATGAAGACACCCAGCTTCGTACGAAGCCACTGGCTTCGTACGAAGGCAAGGCCTTCGCACAGGAGAACCAGTTTCGAACCAACCCTCCTTGTTTGAACCCACCATCTTCTATAAATAGCAACCACACTTCTCCATTTTCATTCACTTGCTGCCTTTGATCTGAAACTCTGCCGAATTGTTGTCCGATTGTTTTCAAGTAAGATTTAACATTTTTACAACATAACACAACGTTTTTCACTACGATTTTACACTATATTCATTTCTATTTCATCAAAATTCCCTTGTTTTCAACTAAACTCTATCTTTTCACCTAGAAACTTCATCTTCTCATCTTGACTTCTCTGTTTTCATTAAAAACCTTCATCTTTTTCATCAAATCTTCTTCAATTTCAACTGATCTACACTTAACCAGGTGAATTGGGCCTAGCTTCGGCTTCCCAAGTTAGAAATCTGTGGATTTCACACTCACCAAGTGTTAGATCTAAGTTGAAACCTTTTCAAAACTATTTTAAACGCGAATTTTCACACTAAAACGGACCTAAATCGGCACATATTTCTTTCACTAAATAGTGGAACGAGGTAGTGTCGAAACCGTCTTGAATTAGACTCGAAAACACGTCTGATTCAGGCAAAAACACAGCTCCGAATGCCAAGAACAGCCACGAATGCGAACTAGACTGTTATGTGCGTAGCTAGACTTCGTACGAAGCCACCATGGCTTCGTACAAAGGCACGTCTTCGTACGAAGGCACTGACTTCACACTCACCAGCCTAACTCTCATTCGTGACTCGAACAAAGACCTCTCTAGCCCTAAGTTTAATCAGTAGCTTAAGGTTGGAGGGATGCACACTCAATTTTTTTCCCGAAGACACTCGATTTTGGACAACGGAAGCTGCACCTGTGCGAAGACACCCTTTGTACGAAGGCACGCCTTCGTACGAAGGTACAGCTTCGTACGAAGCTACTGTTTCCCCACCGACACTTTGATTTCCCACCGTTTCAGCACTTTGGAGGACTTACGCTTCTGTTCCCGTACGCAGGCTGATCCGGTGCTCCCTTCAATCCATAACCGTCTGTGTTTACTTGTTGACACACGCTGTGAGTATACTCGATCCCTTTTTGTTTTAAACACTTTAGGATGAAACATGTATTCTATATATAGACACAAGACACTTTAAACTTGTTTATAATCATACTCTATCCACTATTAAATATGAAAACATGACACTTGTGATACTTGTGAGTCTTATATGCTACGTGAACATTGAATCTTATTATTAGCTTACCGTGACAATTATATCGCTATAGGAGTAACGCACCGTCCTTGAGACTTGGGGTATTGTTAAGTTTGATACTTTTACCTCCTCCTCGTTGTGATGATGTAGGAAAGGCACTTTGCGTTGGAGACTTGGGTTAACATATAGATTACCTTAGCCTAGCATGTTAGAAACTTGTAATATGTTATTCATGATTGGATATGAGCAACTAAACATTTTAAACTACTTACACTATGTATTAAACTTGTATACTCGCTAACATTTTGTAGCTTTTATTTTAATACATGTTGCAGGCTGATAGACGAAGGAAAATAGGAAATCAAGCTAAGATGAACTTAGAAACTCATCTTAGAAAATAAACAATGTTTTGAACAATTTTGATACAGTTTTGTTTTGGTTGATCTGTGTATGACATTTTAGTACTCTTTATGAAATTTGATTAATCTATATTGTCACAATTAGTGTTATGATGCTTTGAGTGATTTGTTCGTCCCGACCCGATGTTTCCACCATCGGTTGGGGTGTGACAGTATACAACCTGTTTTATTAGGATATGGATGGACAAAAACAAACAGATCTAATGAAAACTCTATGTTGAATCTGTTCTGGTTGAATGTTTATTTGATTAACCGTTTTGAAGAACTTATATACACTAAAGAAATGCATGCTCGGATTGATTTTATAAACCTTTTACATAGTAATGATTTAGTATCCTAATTCATGATAAACAAGATAATGATTTCGTATGCTAAAAGTGACCAATCTGTTTGATGAATGATGCTAACGACAGTGCCTAACATGATATTGGGAATTATGAGTATTAATTAGGAAATCAGTGTTTTGTCTGATAAAGTAATTGATATCGTACATTTAATTGGTCGCACACTTGCTCGCTCAAACTTAGCTGCACAATGTACAACTTTTGATAGCATGACCGCACACTACCCAGCGGCTGCACACTTCTGTGTGGGCCACACACTGGGTAGTGGGCCGCACAGTTCAATTGGGCCATATCCTTGTTGGGCCACAATCTTGGTGGACCGCACACTCGGTCAATTAAGTCACACACTTCTATGTCGCAAAAAGTATGAACAGCACACTTGTTTGAATTAGTCGCACACTACACTCACACACTCCGTATGCCACACAATTGTATGAACCGCACACTTGTCAAGCAAGTTGCACACTCCTGTGTGGACCACACACTGACAAGTGGGCCGCACACTAGAAAAGTCCAAATCTTTTAGAAGGTCGCACACTCACTATTCCATATCATTATTTCATGATTAACCGTTTTATAAATGGAATGTTTATGGTTAAAGTGTTATACAATAACTGATGCTTGTACGCTACTTGACAAATACGTGTTAGATACGTGTAGCTTATACGTGATTAATCTTAGCCAATTATACTCAGCCGAATATATTGGCTGTGATTATGTTAATATTGTTATTTGATTTATTTGATTTTGTGTATAATTAGCTATAAACAACCATGTATATCATTTCCATATATTTCATTTGTATCTTCCCTATTTAAAGGGGTTTTGATCGTTGAATAAAACTCATTCAGAAAACTTGCACCACAAACATCTTTCATGGTATCAGAGCATAAGATCTGATTACCTCTTCCTTCTTTTCCGTTTTTTCCCTTTCTTTCTTGTTCACCGGACTCATCCTATCATAAACCATGAGTAAAGAAGCCGTTGAGCAGCCGTCAAACAAAACCACTCCCCTACACCCAGCCTACTCCGTGACCAACATACAAACCAAAATCAGAACCCTAGATGGAATGAAAGTCACCTACTCTGCCTGGGTAAAACTATTTCGCCTTCATGCCGTTGCGTACAAGGTTTCTGATCATATTGACGGTTCTGATGCTCCGGCCTCCACATCAGCAGAATATGATACCTGGAAAGAAATCAATGCGTTGGTTTTACAGTGGATATACAACACCATATCAGACGACCTTCTGATGCGTATCCTGGACAGCAATGCTACGGCCTGGACAAAGTTGAAGAAAATTTTTCTTAGCAACAAGAAGGCGCGTGCTGCATCTCTCGAAACAAAGTTTTGCAATCTAACCTTAACAGCTTGTTCCTCTGTCGAAGATTACTGTCAGCACTTGACTGACCTAGCCAACCAATTGGCCGACGTTGATGCTCCGGTCTCTGAATCTCGCCTATTTCTTCAACTGGTTCGAGGACTTCCTGCTGAATACAACACCACGGCTGCGTTGATCAACCCGAATGGTGTGGATTGGGACCAGGCTGTGACTATGCTCAATGATGAGGTTCTAAGAATGGAGGCTCAAAAAGGTACACAATCTACTGTTCTAGCAACCACGGCTGCACCCTCACAACAGTCTCCAGGTCAGCCGCATACCAACGCTCCTATGTCCCATTCTAATCAACTCACTGATTTTAATTCCTCCTCGTCTCGTGGACGGAACCGAGGTCGTGGGTCCTGGAACAGAAAAGGGGGTAGAGGCAGAGGTGGTGGAAGACCACCGTACACACCTTGGACAGAACAGCAGCAACCCAGCTACCCGAATTGGGCCTGGTGGACACCACCACCATGTCCCTATCCGACCCAGCAGACTTGACGGACCAACAGCCCTTCACCGCAGCCAAATGCCCCTCCACATGCTCAATTTGCTAGCTTTCCTTAGCCTCAATTCTCTGGGTGTAGCCCAACACAACAGGGGGTCTACAATGCCTTGAGTCCTTCAGATTTAAGCGCAACTTTCGCTAACATGCAAGTGAATCAACCATCTTCCTGGACTTTTGACATCATGGACACTGGAGCAGAATCACATGTTACTCACAATCCAGGTAAGTTAATGATCCCTCATTCATCTCCTGTTTGCAGTAATTTATTGGTGGGCAATGGCAATTTTTTACCAATCACGGATCGGGAACGGGTTTTCATTCATTACCCAACAGAACCTATATCCTACCCAATGTCCTCTATAGCCCACACATTATTAAAAATCTTATTTCAGACAGGCTTTTACTCGTGACAATCAAGTGTCTGTTGAGTTTGACCCTTTTGGGTTTTCCTTGAAGGATCTCAAAACTACGAAGACACTCTCCCGCCACAACAGCACCGGAGATCTTTATCCATTCACTCAGCCACAACTACCACCTCAAGCTACCTTTCTTGCATCTCCTAGCCTCCCCTGGCATGATCGTCTGGGTCACCCCGGGGCTTAAGTTTTATATCTTTTAAGTCGTACTTTTAATTTTCAATGTAATAAGAGCAAAATCTCTCATGTTTGCAATTCTTGCCAACTTTCTAATAGTAAACGTTTACCTTTTCATGCATCTAATACATTTACTTTTGCTCCATTCGATATCATCCATTGCGACTTATGGACCTCCCCAGTCACGAGTAAAACAGGGTACAAATATTATATGGTTCTCATTGATAACTTCTCACACTTTGTGTGGGTGTACCCTTTAAAATATAAGTCTGACACCTTCCCAACTTTTGCCAAATTTCACCAACTTATACAGACACAATTTCATCGAAAAATTAAAACATTCCAATGTGATTTAGGTGGTGAATTTGACAACCTAGCCTTTAAAACCTTTGCAAACCAACATGGCCTCCTTTTTCGTTTCTCTTGCCCTCAAACCTCTCCCCAAAATGGACGGGCAGAACGGATGATTCGTCGTGTCAACGACATCATTCGTGCTCTCCTTATCCATGCCAATCTTCCTCCTTCGTTCTGGGTGGAAGCATTACACACCGTCGTTTACCTACACAATATTCTACCAACCAAACGCCTAAACTTCTACACTCCTACATTTTCCCTTTACCTACGTCATCCAGAGTACGACCACTTACGAGTTTTCAGTTGTGCTTGTTATCCTAACACATCGGCTACCCAACCCCACAAACTGCACCCTCATTCCATTCGTTGCATTTTTCTTGGGTACCCACCCGACTTTCGCGGTTACAGGTGTTTTGACCCCACCACTGGCAAGGTTCATATATCTCGCCATGTGACATTTGATGAAGATGTCTTTCCATATACCATTCCTCACTGTCCTACATCTTATAATTTCCTTGATGACATGATTCCCCCGGGTTTCACCTTTCATCCACCGGTCGCCTAGCCGTCCGTTACCAACCCCTACCCTATTACCTATAGCTGGCGACCCCGGCCACCTACTTCCCAACCCACGGGTACCCACCAACCTCCTGGACCGAACCCACCTGCTCCAGCCCCTCCTATTCCGACTGTTCCTACACCGTCGAGTGGACAACCTTCGATCCAGCACATTCCGCCTACTTCCCCAGCCAACCAACACCCCATGACCACCCGCTCCAAATCCCATTCCACATCACAATCCCAATCGGCCTTCACCACTACTACCATCTCTCCCATACCAAACACTTATGCCAAGGCCCTTTCTAATCCACATTGGTTAAATGCTATGCAAGCCGAGTTTACTGCCTTACAGGATAATCAAATTTGGGAGCTAGTTCCACGACCTATGGATCGTCCGGTCATCCGATGCATGTGGCTTTTCCGCCATAAACTCAAAGCTGATGGTTCATTGGAATGATATAAGGCTAGACTGGTGGTTAATGGGAATTCTCAAACGGTAGGCATTGACTGCGAGGACACTTTTATCCCGGTTGTTAAACCGGCCACTATACGGAATGTTCTTTCCCTCGCGGTCTCCCGGTCATGGCCCATCCATCAATTGGATGTGAAAAATACGTTTTTACATGGGGAACTTAATGAGACTGTGTTTATGCACCAACCACCAGGTTTTTATGACAGAAGGTTTCCGAACTTTGTGTGTCGTCTGAAGAAGTCCCTTTATGGACTCAAACACGCCCCTCGGGCCTGGTACACCCGATTCGCTACATTTATCACCACTCATGGCTTTCGTAGCAGCACCTGTGACAACTCGTTATTCATATACAATCGGGATGCCTCAAATGTTGCATATTTACTTTTATACGTCGATGATATTATCCTCACAGCATCTAATGATACTCTTTTACATGATATCATTGCCACCCTCTCACGAGAGTTTGCTATGACCGACTTGGGACGTTTGCATCATTTTTTGGGGATTAAAGTCACCCAACAGGCACATGGTATCTTTCTGTCACAGGCACAGTATGCAAAGGATATTATCGCCCGGGCCTCTATGTCTTCGTGTAAACCTTGCACTACACCAGTCGACTTATCGGCTAAACTCAGTAGCACTGATGGACCACTGTTCTTCGATCCAACTTTATATAGGAGCCTTGCAGGTGCTTTGCAGTATCTCACATTCACAAGACTAGACATCTCTTATGCGGTTCAGCAGGTATGCTTGTTTATGCATGAGCCACGGGATTCTCACTTCGCCTTCATGAAAAGAATCATTAGATACATCCAAGGGACGATTAACTATGGTATACGTATCATTAAGTCTGCATCTGATTCATTGGTGTCCTACTCTGATGCTGACTGGGGTGGTTGTCCCGACTCTAGGCGATCTACATCGGGTTATTGTGTGTTCCTTGGTGACAATCTGATTTCATGGTCCTCTAAACGTCAGCCGACAGTTTCTAGATCTAGTGCAGAAGCAGAATATAGAGGAGTCGCTAATGCCGTTGCCGAAGCTACATGGGTTCGCAATTTGTTACTTGAGCTACATACCCCTCTTCGTCAGGCTTCGGTTGTGTATTGTGACAATGTGTCCGCTATTTATTTATCTAATAATCCAGTGCAACATCAGCGGACCAAGCACATAGAAATCGACATCCATTTTGTTCGGGAAAAAGTTCATGTAGGCCACATTCGGGTTCTTCATGTACCTTCCTCACTTCAATATGCATATATTTTCACAAAGGGGTTACCTAGGCAGCTGTTCCAATCTTTTCGATCCAGCTTGAGCGTCTGTCCTCCGCCCGCTCAAACTGCGGGGGTGTCTTAGCCAATTATACTCAGCCGAATATATTGGCTGTGATTATGTTAATATTGTTATTTGATTTATTTGATTTGGTGTATAATTAGCTGTAAACAGCCATGTATATCCTTTCCATATATTTCGTTTGTATCTTCCCTATTTAAAGGGGTTTTGATCGTTGAATAAAACTCATTCAGAAAACTTACACCACAAACATCTTTCAATTACATGTTTACCGTCCTAATTAGTGATAACCATAATAGGATATGGTTGATCAACTTTGGACGAATGCTTTATCTACCGAGCAAAGCAAAGGTGAGTTCACACTACCACTTAAAAGCATGTATTCCAAGTGGATTTGGGAACCTAATATTCTGGGGGCACGGAATAGATAATTGGGTACTCATAAATCATGTTCTAGTGTACTAAACGACACTCTATCATGAAGTCCCAACTCTTATACCGATTAGTCGCCGGTTTGGCGAACGGGGTATTAGTTGATAGCGCTATTAGGTTTGACAACCTCACACCGTACTGAGGGGGCGGGCGTGAACTAGTATGGCCTTAAAACCGATTAAGGATGATAGACCTTAATCATGGGCAAATGCACGGATAGTGTCAGTTTCGGTATCACAGTTTAGTAGCTTACATGGGTTATCTCCCCTTGGCATGTTTTATAAACGGTAAACTTAATAAATAATGTTTTTGGATAAAACAAGAAAACCTTTTTAATAATCGTGAACTCGCCAACTTTATGTTAACATTTTCCTGCATGCTTGCAGATTTATAGGTGCAGCTACGAACGGACGTTGCAATTGGTTGGAGTGTGCGTGGTTTGGAAAAGCTTTACATAATTTGTACATTATTTAAATACGATTTCAAACTGTTAAAAGTTTTAACTTATGTTTCCGCTGCAAACTTAAACTATATTTTGAAAAAATTAAATTAGGCCGCTATTTATCCTATTATTTGTAATAATAACCATTCGGTTCAAAATAATTAGTGGCTGGATCCTGGGCAGTAACACACCTCGCGGTATTACTCCGCATGTGGAATTTGAGGGTGTTACACCTAATCACCTTTAAACCTCATTAAATGCCAAACCCTACCTCATCTCTATATAAACAAGCCTCCATCCTCCCATTTTCACTTTCCTAACTCACCTACACTCTCAAAAACTCTCTTAATCAGTTGCAATTACAAGTTCTTGGCAGAATTATCCAAGTGCTAAAAGTGAGCTTCTACCTCACTTTCTTCATCTTTTCTTTATCTTTTCTTACACTACAAAGCTTGGAACACCTCTAGGAGTGTTTCCATAAGTTTACCATGGTAAACTAAGGTGGAACATCACCATTTTGACATCCAAACTTTCTGTTTTGAAAGATTATCTTGTAAACTTTTATAAAACTCATACTTTGTTTCATGATTCTTATGCCTAACATGTTCCTAAACCCATCTATGGTTATGGGACTTCTTTGAGATTGATTCTTATAAGTTTAGAGGTGCAAACACCCTCTAAACTTTCTGTTTTGACTAAGGTTTGAGATAACCTACAAGTGATGAAACCATCCAAGCTCACCATCTTCATATGGTAAGACTTGTGTTTTGGTAAAGGTGTGAACCATGGAAGCCTTAGCTTTCCAACCTTGTTCCACCACCTCACTTGATGTTTTATCATATTATTCCAAGTAGTTTCCTAGACTTAAAGTAACATAACCCTGCCGCATTTCCAACATTTTCCATGATGGGTATGAAACACCCGGTTGTCTTACTTGGCTACTTGATGAAATAGTTAGTTTACATTTTCTTATTCATAACCAACCGGGTTTATCAACTATATTGATAAACCTTATGCTTTGGTGAATTCATACAATGAGGTTTATGGATGTTAATCATCCAACCTCCATGCTTGACATTAGATGACTTATATGATTATACATGATGGACTTATATAATATATAATATAATATAATATAATATAATATAAAATATATATGTCGCAACCCCCGCCCCTTATCTGTCCCGGGAACGGGCGGCCGCGAGACCAGCTGTGGTGGTATCAATTTTTTATTTATCATTACTATTATTTTGGCAGCGGAAATTTCAACAGGACCGTAGTTAGGAAATGTTTATCAGAGTAAAACCACTATATTTAATAAACACATGGGTAAAACCCAAGTTCTTATTACAACATGTTTATAGGGATAAATCCTATTTTATTGAATTTAAAAAATCGTCTTTTATGTAACTTTTATAGCCACATTTTTCCAAGCCGTCAGTGCTCTCCAGCTGGCTTTCTTCTAATTCGCTTTTACATTTTGTTACCTGAAACGCGTTTTAAAAAACATTTGTCAGTGGGAAATAGTGGTGAGTGAATCCCAGTTTAATCAAGAAACATTTTATTCTTAACGGTATTGAGAGCAATCACATTGTTTATTTCTACACAATTACTCATTCAGTATTGTCAATCCTGACTGGTGGGTCATATTACACATTGGCTAACTCGTTGTCCAATGGTAACGTGTTCCACATTTTGTATACAAAACCCCAACATACCGGCAGTAATTGAAGAATTACAAAGACTCAATCACTGCTTAATAGCATTGTAAAACATTTAAGGTTTTGTAAAAACAATTTACAAAAAGGAGATTACTCACATTGCTGACTTAGGTTTCTTCTAAGGTTTCCTGGCGATAATCTATAATTTATACAATGCACATATGTTAGTATAATAACACATTATTTACATTAGTAATACCCTCCCCGAGACGGCATTCCAACGACTACGTCGGGCAGAACCTCGACAGCCGTTACGGAACCCTGGATCAATCGGGCAGCGTATCTGATACGTAACCGGGGTTATAATACTTACATCGGGGCTGAACTTTGTCAATTAGGGGGTATAATGCCCGGAAATACTTATACTACGTAGAAATTCGTTGAGAAAGAAAAGATTTGAGCGAGTTCGACTGAAGGCCCGATGCCTTCTTATATAGGGTTGTAATCCAAGTCTCTCGCGGCCCGCGTAAGGTAAGGCTTAGGCCTACGCGGACCGCGTAATAGGGGGGTCTAGGCGTTGGTGATCCGGGTTATACGTATAGGTTCAACACGCGTTTGACACGTGTCAACACCGGGTGCGATCTGATCCTATAGCTGGCGCGGCCCGCGTAAGCTCAAGGGATGGCTTACGCGCCCCGCGAGAACCCCGTTTTTCATATTCCTAATTAATTTTTAATGGTATTTCATATTTTGGGTTCGGTTTTCACATACGGGGTACATTTAGAGACATATAGGGGTATTTTAAAATATTTTAGGGCATCGAAAAATATTCTGGAGGGTTGTTATATCCTCCCCATCTTGTTTCAGAGCTCGTCCTCGAGGTCTATTGGAACAGGTGTGGGTATTTCCTTTGCATTTCTGATTCAAGCTCCCATGTATATTCTGGTCATCTTTTGGAGTCCCACTTCACTTTGACTAGAACTAATCTCTTATGCTTGAGGTTCTTAACTTTCCTATCTTCAATCTATAGTAGTCTTTCTACAAACTTAAGTTGTTCATTTACCTCTATATCCTTAAGAGGTGCTACGAGTGATTCATCAGCTAAACACTTTTTGAGATTTGATACATGAAATACATCATGTATTCCTGCCATTTCCTCTGGCAGTTGTAGCTGATAGGCTACTGGTCCTATTCTTCTAATAATCTCAAAAGGTCCAACATACCTGGGGCTTAGCTTTCCCCTTTTGATGAATCTTATCACTCCTTTCCAGGGAGAGACTTTCAATAACACTTTATCTCCTACTTGAAATTCCAAGGGCTTTCGTCTGTTATCAGCATAACTCTTTTGATCTTGTCTGTTGTTTTTGTACTATCTCAGGTCCAGATAGTTGCTTTTCTCTGATTTCTGCCCAACAGACTGGCGTTCGGCACTTTCGTCCATAAAGTGCTTCGAATGGTGCAGCATTGATACTTGTGTGATAACTGTTATTATAAGAAAATTCTATTAATGATAAGTCCCAATTACCTCCAAAATCAATTACACAAGCTCTAAGCATGTCTTCCATTGTCTGAATCGTCCTTTCGCTTTGTCCGTCCGTTTGAGGATGATAAGCGGTGCTTAGATTCAACTTGTTTCCCATTTCTTTTTGGAAACTTGTCCAAAAATGTGAGGTAAAATGACTATCTCTGTCAGAAACAATTGATAGAGGAATTCCATGTAATGAAACTATTTCATTTACATATAATTTAGCTAGCTGTTCCATACTAAAAGTTTCTTTCATTGGTAGGAAATGAGCTGACTTGGTTAGTCTGTCTACAATCACCCAGATTGTATCATTACCTTTCCTTGTTTTGGGTAATTTAGTAACAAAATCCATTGTTATTAATTCCCATTTCCATACAGGCATTTCTAGTTGTTGCAATAAACCTGAGGGTTTCTGATGTTCAGCTTTAACTTGTGAACAAGTTAAACACTTTGCAACATATGCTGCTATATCCTTTTTCATTCCTATCCACTAGAAATTCTTTCTTATGTCCTGGTACATCTTATCATTTCCAGGATGCATCGTATACTTAGACTTATGAGCTTCTTCTAATATACGGTGACGTAGGTTTCCTAATTTAGGTATCCACATTCTTTTCTTATGAAATCTCCAAATTCTATCTGTTCCTTGTTCTAATTCCTTAATCATTCATTTCAATTTTTCAGTATCATCCTTGATTACTGATTCTTGTGCTTTTCTAATCTGATCATTTAAATCTATTTGCAGATTTAACTTAAGAGAACGTACTCTTTTTGGCTTTTCATGATACTTCCGACTTAAAGCATCAGCTACTACATTTTCTTTTCCTGCATGATACTGGATATCACAATCAAAATCACTAAATATCTCCATCCAGCGTCTTTGTCTCATATTCAATTCCTTTTGTCCAAAAACATACCTTAAACTCTTATGGTCGGTGAATATGGTAAACTTACTATCGTAAAGGTAATGTCTCCAAATTTTAAGGGCAAAAATTATAGCTCCTAACTCTAGATCATGGGTTGAATAATTCTCTTCATGATTCTTAAGTTGTCTAGAGGCGTAAGCTATAACCTTTTGACATTGCATTAATACACATCCATAACCTAGTTTGGAAGCGTCACAAAAGATTACAAAATCTTCAGTTCCTTCTGGTAACGCTAGTATGGGTGTATCGGTCAATCTTTGCTTAAGAATTCTAAAGGCTTCTTCTTGTTTTGGTCCCCATTCAAACTTAATGGATTTACAGGTTAACTTAGTTAAGGGAATGGCTATTCTAGAAAAATCTCGAATGAATCTTCTATAATAACTAGCTAATCCTAAGAAACTTCTAACCTCAATTGGTGACTCAGGGGTTTCCATTTGGTTATCGCTTCGATCTTTATGGGATCTACATGAATTCCTTCATGATTGACTAAATGTCCAAGAAATTGTACCTGTTCTAACCAAAACTCACATTTCGAAAACTTAGCATAAACCTTTTCTTTTCTCAATAAACTTAGAAGTGCGTGCAGATGGGCTGCATGTTCCTCTTTGCTTTTAGAATAAATAAGAATATCATCTATAAAGACAATTATGAATTTATCCAAATATGGCTTACATATTCGGTTCATCATGTCCATGAATGCAGCTGGGGCATTGGTTAAACCAAATGGCATGACAGTAAATTCATAATGGCCATACCTTGTTCTGAAAGCGGTCTTAGGAATTCCTCTTCCTGTACCTTTAATTGATGATATCCTGACCTTAAATTGATTTTTGAGAAAAATCGTGCTCCTTGCAATTGATCAAACAGCTCATCAATTCTTGGTAATGGATACCAATTCTTAATCGTAACTTTGTTTAATTTACGGTAATCAATACACATACGCATTGATCTGTCTTCTTTTTAACGAACAAAATCGGTGCTCCCCATGGCGATGAGCTTGGCTGTATGAATCCCTTCTCCAACAATTCATCTAACTGTTTCTTCAGTTCCTGCATTTCTGCGGGTGCCAATCGGTAAGGTGCTTTGGTAATTGGTACAGTTCCGGGTGTCAAATGGATTCTGAATTCAACTTCTCTATCTAGAGGTTGTCCTGGTAATTCTTCTGGAAATACATCTGAAAACTGGGATACTATGGGAACATCCTTAAATTATTTTCCTTTAGTGTTAGTGATTATAGAAATCTAATACACTAATGATCCTTTCCTTATATTGTGACAACCCGTACTATCGTTGTCGAGAGAAAGGTATTTTAGTAATAAGTGCGTGTATTATTATTATTACTATTATTATTATTTGTGAAATAATAATAAACCGTGACGAGAGTTCCAATTACTTGCGTATGAGTTAACAAAACCGGGCCAGTCCGTTGAGCGAGACGTCTAATCGTTTAACGGATTCACGCACTTGGGCTAGGCCCAAGCCAACTAACCTAAAAACTCTACCCCTTTAAATATAAACTTAAACCCCCCACCTCCCTCATTTTTAGCATAAACCCAAAACCCTAGAAGCATAGCAGCCGCACCCCCTGCCCCTTTTCCCCTCTCCCTCTCGGTCACTGTTTCCGGCGACCGGAGATTAGATTCCGGCGCCCCTTCCTTTATCCGGCGAGCACACATGAAAGTTGAAACCCCTCCTTCTTCCTTGACCCCTGTAACGTACGCAACCCCCTGCCTTCTCAGTGATTTCAGAGAGAGAACTGCGGCTAGAGAGAGATAACGGTGGCTTGTTACAGCAGCGGCGACGACAGTACGACGGCGGGTTCGTGCGCGAGCGGTGGCGGTGCCCGGCGGCCGTCGGTGGACAGCAGTTCAGCGACGATGGTCGCGGTGGTGCTCGGCTCGTTCCATGGTGGCTCACCTCCTAGTCTACCGGTAAGGAACCATTGTCAAGATGAACTGAGCTTTGTTTCTTTACTTCTTTCTTTACACATAGTAACAAGAGCCTTTGTCTTGGATAGCGTTTATCGATGATGAGGACGATGTAGACAGCAGGGAGCTGCCGTAGCCGGCGGCGACGAGGCTGGCCGAAAGTGGCAGTAGTGGTGGAGGACATATGGGCTCGGTTTGGGTCACACTATTCACACTCGGATCAGTTTCGCGACTCGGGCCCAATGGCAGTGGCAGCAGCCAGTCGCAGCCCTGAAAACTGGGTATGTTTCATCTGAAATTGCATCGGGTGTCTGTTAGTGTTGTTTTGCACCTAGGTGAACTTTGACTAGTGAAATGAAAATGGGTACTTTTACATGTTTGATAGGGATTTTAATGGTATATTTTTTGTGTGTGAAGAATAACAGTTAAGAAATAGCCAGTGATGATTGATGCCAACTGTCTATTGTAATTTGAATATATGCTATCCTTGATAATCCGTATTTTGTGAACTAAATCTGATTATGACACGTATGCTTGATTAAACCTTGGTATTATGCTAATGTGTTTTAATATGTTTTATAGTGACAAATGATGATTGTTTATGTTCATGATATTATGCTAACAGTGACTAGAACAATTAGATGGAGGTTTAGGAAATGGTGGGATTATTGAAATCTGATGTAGAGTTATTCATATTAGATGTGTTTGAACTAGTGTGAATAAGTAAAATGAAGAACATGATGAATTGTTTGAAGGTGCAATGAATATTTGAAATCTTTGTGTTTTGATCTGATTCTAGAAGTGTACGGTATTGAAAACATGTTAATGAAATTTGATTGGATGGCACTGATCTGGATAAGGGTTCTAGAAACATCTGCACAGTTTGCGAGTCGAGACCATGCGGTTGCGACTCGAGACCATTGATTGACAACTCGAAACCAGACAACACACTCCAGGAGTCGAGACTAGCTTGGTTATGACTCGAGATTTCCTGATCTCGACTCGAGACCTGAATCGAGACCCCCAGAGGTTGCGACTCAGTTAATGCACCACTCGAGACCATCTGATTTTGACTCAGGAACTCGTGGTTGTGACTCGAGACCTCTTGTTCTCGAGTCGAGACCACCCGGTTTCGACTGGACTACTCTGCTTAATTGTTGGGCCACACAAACTGATGTTTTGGACTATGTGCTACTGTTAATGTTTAACTGTTACTGTTGAACTGTTTTTATGATAGGATAGGCCCAATAACGTATATGCTGCTATGCTAGTGTAACTTACGTGCTACGTGCTAAATACGTGTAGTTGTACGTGCCATTACTTGCACACGAACCTAATAAATATTTATAAACCATAATAGGGTATGGTTGACCAACGTAACACAAGTAAATTAACTACCGAGCAAAGCAAAGGTGAGTTCACTACTTTTTACTTAAAGCATGTGTTCCCGGTGGTTGGGAAACGGAACAAAACACTTTTCCTGGTTTGGGATTGCTTACTATCTCCTTGTGCGGGATACGGTATTTCTATCTCCTTGTGTGGGATACGGGTAACAACGCTATCTCCTTATGAGGGATACAAAACTATCTTTCTCCCCTTATGCGGGACTCTTAGTTAATTACTGTTTGTACGGAAATGCAACGAGCAACACTAAACGAAACTCTATCACTCAAGTCCCTACCATTTAATACCGATTAGTCGCCGGGGCCAGGCGAACGGGTTATTAGTTAATAGCGCTATTTAGGTGTAACCAGCCTCACACCGACCCTTGTTACTGGGAACGGGAGTGAACTAACCGTCAATGATGATAGAACATTGACAAACGGGGCACTGCGGAAACGTACGGTTAAGTAAGTATTCGGTATTGGAAAAACAGTTTAGTCGCTCACTTATGGGGTAGCTCCCCATGGCATGTGTAAACGGATAAATTAACTGGTTAAAGCAAGTTTTTGGAATTAAAAACTGGAAAACTACAAACACGTGAACTCGCCAACTTTATGTTGACACTCTACTGCATGCTTTGCAGGTTGCTCGATACAGCTTTGGACGAACGTTGCAATCGGATGGAGTGCGTGGTTTGTAAGTTTCATGATAACAAACTTGTGGTTTTAAATTACTATATGTTCTACTTTCCCTTCCGCTGCAAACTAGAACCATGTTTTATGAAATTTTAAAATTAGAACACTAATTATGCTAATGTTTATAACAATAACTAATCCGTTCAAAATAATTAGTGGCTAAGATCCTGGTCGTCACATACCTCGCGGTGATACTCCGCGTGTGGATTTTAAGGGTGTGACAGATTGGTATCAGAGCCATTAGTTATAGCGAACTAGGTTTTAAATATAAAATATTTTGGTTTGAGAAATAAAATATTTTTATATATAAAAACCAGACTATAACCGTTCCTTAATGAAAACCACAACGACACCACACTCCGGATTGCAAGGTTCGTCAACCTCAGATGCTCACCTGGTAATGATAGGCTAACGGCATTTACTTGTGCATAACCTATGTGTGTAAACCCACATGTGTGTATGTGTGTCATTAGCATTTATATATGTTAGTATGAGTGCGTATATTTAGTAATTAACACCGTGGATCATACGAAGGCTAGGCTAGCATGTTACGCGTTAAACAGGAGCGAGTCCTCCTAAACCTGGTTCGAAACCACGATACACTAAGGGCAAGGAACCAGTTGTTCCAAGCCCGTGTCCATGTATTTCTTGGCATCATCCCTAGACTGTAAACCGACGCGAGGGACATATACTCGAAAGACCTGCCCAGGAAAGGTCTACTACGAAGCACATAGAGAAGTTACGAGAACGAATCGACGAAGGGGAGCCACCCCTATATCATGGGATATTAGAAGGAACGACGACGTCATTCGCATCCTTTTTACTTGCGTTTTTCTTTTCCCAACTTAAGTAGTGAGACTTGTTCCCTCATACGACTGATCACCTGGATTTTTGAAGCATACTAGTAAGTTTACATTTTTTCGGGTCTCTGTTTGCACGTCTTGAACACGAAAAGCATGCGCGGTGAATGCTTCTCATTGCAGTACTAGCAATCGTACCACATTTCCATCGACCACGAAGTTATTTCCCCTAATTCCCCGTTACATGGTAAATTCTTATTCAAGTTCAACCTTATACCTTAGCACGCCCCAAGACCCAACAAAGTGATATCTTTCTTACAAACCGGGGTATTTGGAAGCGTGGCAAGACGAAGACATGAGCCAGTCAACCCACCGACGAGTACGGTAACCTAGATGCTTACCTTATCCTTCATTCGCCAGAACCGTTGTTCTTTGACGACTTTTCTGATTCTGTGGGTCCTTTCGCTAGCTTTTGTACGAATTCGCGCTTCTTGCTCAAGATGGTATCCCCGCTTCTATCGTTTCCTTATCAGGACATCCAAGTTTCTTCATACAGAAACCTTGACCAGATCTCTCTTTAGTTTGGTGAATTCAACAAACTCGACCTTTAGTCAACAAACTTTTTAGCCCTTGAAATTCAACAACGTGTTACTTCAATCATGCCTTCTCGAAAACCTATTTTCGCAGTTTCATATCGAAACCCCCCCCCCCTCGACGACACAAGCGCTACTCCAAACTCATTTGCACGACTTAGAACAATCCACAAGAACTTGATTTCTTACCGATTCAAACAATCGCATCCTGCCAGACGTCTCAGTAGATCCGAACACCTACAAAACATGCACGATGACTATCCATCTCTAGCTACTTTCTAATGTGCTAATCACATCGACATAACATTTCCTATCGGCAAGCGACGCTCTTTATCCTAACCGCCTACAGCTTGCGTACGACCGGCTACCTCATCGACACCAGATAAATCCATATGGCCGACCTCGAAGCCTTTTATGTTTTGCCTCAAGTTTGAACGCATTGATTGCGACTATCCTTCTTGCAATATCTCGCTACTCGTGTTATGTTTCACGGATTCCATGATCTTTATCCTACTCTACTCTGCACAAATCTCCGGTTGGACGAATTTCTTCCTACGAATGTTACTCGTTGGAGCAACGAGCCAAGGATACCCCGGGGGTAACGGGTATCGCAAACACTGTTCTTCGAACTCGATACGATCAACACTTAGTTACGACGCTCGAATTCATTCCATCTAGTCAAAATTCGACGTCTGTTTCTTTTGACGACATCTGAAGCTACTCCGAAAACCGGAGGTAGTCCGAACGACTCCTCCGCTTTACCCTGGTACTTCTACGACTCAAACCGCCTGCGTTAAGCTTTCAACGCGTAACTTTTAACGTCGCGAAGCCCGCTCTCCTCGATCGCATGCACAACCCCTCACGATTTAAACTCAGAAGAGCATCACCTAGCATTCGAGAGATGCTCAAATATCCGCAACTCCAGCAATTGGAGAATGATCTACGAGGTGCTCCGATCTTATTCCATCCTGTCTAAGGCATTGATGAAATGTCTGCTAGTAACGACACGCAACCAAGGAAACCGATAAGTTTTCGAACTTGCAACCATCTACTTGGTCGAAGTAGATACTAGGCACGGGATGCCAACTTCTCTTATATCTGATCGTAACCCACGTTTTGCATCCGATTCGTCGCAGGGCTATGCACAAAGACTTTTGGCTCACAGTTAGGCAGGAGCACCGCTTATCGCCCGCAAACTGATGGTCAGGCCAAACGCACCATCCGAACACTCAAAGGCATGCTGAGGACACGTGTTATCGTCCTTGGATACGAGTGACACTTCTCTTTTGTAGAATTCTCTTCCAACAACTGCTACCGCACTAGCATTCAGGAAACACCATTTGAGGCATTGCACGGACGTAGATGCCAGTCACCTCTGTGTCGGGCGGAAGCCAAATTACCGGCCCAGAACTTGCACATGACACAACGGGTAGGATTGCCCAGAATAGACAACGCATGGCGGCAGCTCCAGACCGTCAGAAAGGCTACGCGAATAGGCGTAAGAAACCTCTAGAATTCCTAGTCGGAGACTGGGTTCTACTTAAAGTCTCACCCTGAAAGGGGTGCGGTTTGTTTTGGTAAATAAGGCAAGCTTGATCCACGATACATCGGACCATTCGAAATTACTGAGAGGATCGGTAAGGTAGCATACTGGCTAAACCTGCCTGAAGAGCCGAATGCGGTATACAACGTCTTCCACGTGCCTAAACTAAAGGAGTGTCTGTCAGATGAAACATTCATTGTACCTTTTTGGGAACTCGTGATCAGCAACCAACTATACTTCATTGAGAAACCGGTTGGGATCGAGGATCAAGAAATCAAAACCCTCGAGCGTAGTGTAACCAACAGACCGAGTTACTTGGATCTCGTGCCGTGGCCCGGAGCTTACCTGTGAACGGGAAAACCAGATGATGCGCATGTGTCCCCATTTGTTTACAACCATTACTTCCAGCACTGAGGCTACCGCTAAATTTCAGGAAGAAATTTCAAACCAGCAGGGGGTGATGTGACGCCCTACGAAAACACTTAAACACTAGCTTGTCAGTGGCTGCGTGCAAAATTTCGGGACGAATTTTCTTGAACTTGGGGATAATGTGACACTTAGGGTCTTCCCATACGTTACTTGGATGTTATAATTAAATTTGTGAAATTCTATACTATGCGAAATACGTACAAACTCTGTGGATCTTGTGCTACGTGACTGTTACGCGCTATTTACGTGTTATGTGACCTTATGCACTATGTGTCTTATACGTTCGTTTTGTGGACCTTCGTGAAACTGCTTGTATCTACGTATGGTAATGGAGTCTATGTGTACATATAGAGCGTATCGTTTGACCGTTGCCTAAATTTCGAGGACGAAATTCCAGTAACATGGGGAGAATGTGACAACCCGTACTATCGTTGTCGAGAGAAGGGTATTTTAGTAATAAGTGCGTGTATTATTATTATTATTATTATTATTATTACTATTATTATTATTTGTGAAATAATAATAAACCGTGACGAGAGTTCCAATTACTTGCGTATGAGTTAACAAAATCGGGCCAGTCCGTTGAGCGAGACGTCTAATCGTTTAACGGATTCACGCACTTGGGCTAGGCCCAAGCCAACTAACCTAAAAACTCTACCCCTTTAAATATAAACTTAAACACCCCACCTCCCTCATTTTTAGCATAAACCCAAAACCCTAGAAGCATAGCAGCCGCACCCCCTGCCCCTTTTCCCCTCTCCCTCTCGGTCACTGTTTCCGGCGACCGGAGATTAGATTCCGGCGCCCCTTCCTTTATCCGGCGAGCACACATGAAAGTTGAAACCCCTCCTTCTTCCTTGACCCCTGTAACGTACGCAACCCCCCTTCCTTCTCAGTGATTTCAGAGAGAGAACTGCGACTAGAGAGAGATAACGGTGGCTTGTTACAGCAGCGGCGATGACAGTACGACGGCGGGTTTATGCGCGAGCGGTGGCGGTGCCCGGCGGCCGTCGGTGGACAGCAGTTCAGCGACGATGGTCGCGGTGGTGCTCGGCTCGTTCCATGGTGGCTCACCTCCTAGTCTACCGGTAAGGAACCATTGTCAAGATGAACTGAGCTCTGTTTCTTTACTTCTTTCTTTACACATAGTAACAAGAGCCTTTGTCTTGGATAGCGTTTATCGATGATGAGGACGATGTAGACAGCAGGGAGCTGCCGTAGCCGGCGGCGACGAGGCTGGCCGAAAGTGGCAGTAGTGGTGGAGGACATCTGGGCTCGGTTTGGGTCACACTATTCACACTCGGATCAGTTTCGCTACTCGGGCCCAATGGCAGTGGCAGCAGCCAGTCGCAGCCCTGAAAACTGGGTATGTTTCATCTGAAATTGCATTGGGTGTCTGTTAGTGTTGTTTTGCACCTAGGTGAACTTTGACTAGTGAAATGAAAATGGGTACTTTTACATGTTTGATAGGGATTTTAATGGTATATTTTTTGTGTGTGAAGAATAACAGTTAAGAAATAGCCAGTGATGATTGATGCCAACTGTCTATTGTAATTTGAATATATGCTATCCTTGATAATCCGTATTTTGTGAACTAAATCTGATTATGACATGTATGCTTGATTAAACCTTGGTATTATGCTAATGTGTTTTAATATGTTTTATAGTGACAAATGATGATTGTTTCTGTTCATGATTTTATGCTAACAGTGACTAGAACAATTAGATGGAGGTTTAGGAAATGGTGGGATTATTGAAATCTGATGTAGAGTTATTCATATTAGATGTGTTTGAACTAGTGTGAATAAGTAAAATGAAGAACATGATGAATTGTTTGAAGGTGCTATGAATATTTGAAATCTTTGTGTTTTGATCTGATTCTAGAAGTGTACGGTATTGAAAACATGTTAATGAAATTTGATTGGATGGCACTGGTCTGGATAAGGGTTCTAGAAACATCTGCACAGTTTGCGAGTCGAGACCATGCGGTTGCGACTCGAGACCGTTGATTGACAACTCGAAACCAGACAACACGCTCCAGGAGTCGAGACTAGCTTGGTTACGACTCGAGATCTCCTGATCTCAACACGAGACCTGAATCGAGACCCCCAGAGGTTGCGACTCAGTTAATGCACCACTCGAGACCATCTGATTTTGACTCAAGAACTCGTGGTTGCGACTCGAGACCTCTTGTTCTCGAGTCGAGACCACCCGGTTTCGACTGGACTACTCTGCTTAATTGTTGGGCCACACAAACTGATGTTTTGGACTATGTGCTACTGTTAATGTTTAACTGTTACTGTTGAACTGTTTTTATGATAGGATAGGCCCAATAACGTATATGCTGCTACGCTAGTGTAACTTACGTGCTATGTGCTAAATACGTGTAGTTGTACATGCCATTACTTGCACACGAACCTAATAAATATTTATAAACCATAATAGGGTATGGTTGACCAACGTAACACAAGTAAATTAACTACCGAGCAAAGCAAAGGTGAGTTCACTACTTTTTACTTAAAGCATGCGTTCCCGGTGGTTGGGAAACGGAACAAAACACTTTTCCTGGTTTGGGATTGCTTACTATCTCCTTGTGCGGGATACGGTATTTCTATCTCCTTGTGTGGGATACGGGTAACAACGCTATCTCCTTGTGAGGGATACAAAACTATCTTTGTCCCCTTATGCGGGACTCTTAGTTAATTACTGTTTGTACGGAAATGCAACGAGCAACACTAAACGAAACTCTATCACTCAAGTCCTTACCATTTAATACCGATTAGTCGCCGGGGCCAGGCGAACAGGTTATTAGTTAATAGCGCTATTTAGGTGTAACCAGCCTCACACCGACCCTTGTTACTGGGAACGGGAGTGAACTAATAGACTCAGGCAAATCGTCAATGATGATAGAACATTGACAAACGGGGCACTGAGGAAACGTACGGTTAAGTAAGTATTCGGTATTGGAAAAACAGTTTAGTCGCTCACTTATGGGGTAGCTCCCCATGGCATGTGTAAACGGATAAATTAACTGGTTAAAGCAAGTTTTTGGAATTAAAAACTGGAAAACTACAAACACGTGAACTCGCCAACTTTATGTTGACACTCTACTGCATGCTTTGCAGGTTGCTCGATACAGCTTTGGACGGACGTTGCAATCGGATGGAGTGCGTGGTTTGTAAGTTTCATGATAACAAACTTGTGGTTTTAAATTACGATATGTTCTACTTTCCCTTCCGCTGCAAACTAGAACCATGTTTTATGAAATTTTAAAATTAGGTCACTAATTATGCTAATGTTTATAACAATAACTAATCCGTTCAAAATAATTAGTGGCTAAGATCCTGGTCGTCACATACCTCGCGGTGATACTCCGCGTGTGGATTTTGAGGGTGTGACATATATAACTTTTTGTTTTCATCACAGAGATGAATTTTGTGGATTTAGAGAACTTATTTCCTTTAATTGTGATCTTTTCACCCCTTGGTGAATTTACTTGAATTGACTTTTGATCACATAAAATACTGGCTTTATTGGCTATTAACCAATCCATTCCTAATACAATATCAAATTCTGCCAGATTCATGGGGTAAAGGTTTGCAATAAATTTCTGATTTAAAATTTCTATTCTTGCTCCCTGCAAGATTTCATAAATCTTAATGGTTTCCCCATTTGCTGTCTCTACTAGACATTCTTGTGGGAGTTTAGTTAATGATTGATTAAGAAGTTTGCAAAACGAAGTATTAATAAAATTTTGGTTCGCACCAGAGTCAAATAATACTTTAGCAAAAACATCATTAACTTAAAACGTACCAGTGATCACATCTGGGATCATCTTTGCTTCTTCTCCAGTCAGAACAAATGCTCTAGCGTATCTAGTATTCTTGGTATTCGTAGCTGGAGCTAACTTTGGACAGTTAGGCTTGATATGACCTTGTTCTCCGCAGTTGTAGCATATTCTGTTGCTAATCTTTTTCCTGCAGTCTTCCTCCTTGTGTCCAGATATTTTGCAAAAGTTATAGTATATGGAGCATCTTCCTGAATGCTTCCTTTTGCAATACTTACAGTAGGGTGCAGAGGTAGAACCTACATTTCTCCCATGGTTAGAATTTCCAAAACGAAATTCTTGGGTCAGCTTCTGGGTTAGGTTTCTCCTTTGATCCTCTTCTCGTGTACGGACTAATTCATCTATCAAGGTGTTGGCTAGTTCTACAGCTTCTTCTATGGTTTTAGGTCTAGCTGTCTTGACTACATGTCTAATCTCCCCAATTAATCCCCAGATGTAATGGGAGATTAATACTGGTTCAGGTGAAGCAAGGGTTGGTACTATTCTAGCATATTCAAAGAATAATGTAGTATAACCCTTATTATCTACCCCAATCATCCTAAGGTTTAGGAATTTGTTTGCTATCTGTTCTTTTTCATTATAAGGGCAGAATTTCCTTTCTACCATGTTTTTAAACTCCTCCCATCCCATATTGTAAGTTCTATCACTTCCTCTAGACTGGAGGATAGTGTTCCACCATTCTAGTGCTAAATTCTTAAACAGATTTGAAGCAAACATTATTTTATCCTCTTCAGCACATTTACTTATTCTTAAGACTGCCTCAGTCTTTTCTATCCAACGTAGAGATGCAACGGCCCCTTCATTGCCCGAGAATTCCATTGGTTTACAAGACCAGAATTCTTTATAAGAACAACAGTAAGACACGGTTCTCCTTCTTTTGGGAATGGGCACTTGAAGTACGGGTCCATTGTTCACGTTGTTTTCAGGTTCAGAGGGTCGCTTACTATCATGTTTACTTTTATTTTTGGCCTCTCTAACTGTTTTGATAATATATGGCATTGCATCTATTATCCCTTGTGCCACTATATGCTTCATGGCACTGTTATCCACTTGGTTTCCATTATTGTTGTTGTTCGGGTTCTCATTAACCAAGTTAATGTTACTCTGGATATCGTTATTCTGGTTTTCCTGGTTTACTTCGTTGTCCATCTGGATTTTAAACATTTACCAATTATTATTATCACAAAATAATTAACAATTTGAGTAACAACCACACAACACACATATTAACCAAAAGCGTCGAGCATTGCGACTTTACTCTTTCTATTATAGTATGCGTCAAATACACACTTATACTAGAAATTAAAAATTACAATACAATACTACTATGCATTGCTAACCACAAAGTGGTCTATACTACAACATTTATTATTATTATTACACATATATATTATATTTTTTCCATTATTATTATTATTATTATTATTATTATTATTGTTATTGTTATTCTTATTATTATTATTATTATTATTATATTATTATTATTACCAACTCCACTACCTCCTTTATTGGTCTGGGTTCATCCAGTAATCCATATTGCACTCGTCGTACTTCTAGACGAGTCGTTCTCCTACCTGCCTCATCCTCTCACTACTCTCCAAGATCTCTTCTCTGAAAGTTCGGAGCTCATGCACATTATCTGCACTCATTGGGGGTGCAGGTGCTGGTACTGGGTCCGGGTACTGGGGCATAGGATTCTGCTGAGGGTACAGATTCTCTAAGATCTCCCTAATGTATTCACCGTTATCGTAGTAGTAGGGATCTAGAGGGTCCAGACCTGGATAGGCTGCTAAGTTCGGCATGGGTTCGTCGTTTAGGTGGTAGCACGACACATAATCCCTATGATCATCGAACCATGGATCATAATCCGGGTCTAAGGGATTAGGGGCTGGTATCCAAGGTATCTACTCAGGGTTGAAATCATGCATTTCTACTTGATTTTCAGGGTTATCCTCTATCTCCATCGGCTGAGTAGGGAACAAAGGTAAGGGTTGTGGGGCTACTAGTTGTTCCAGGTTTGGGTCGGCAGCAGTTGTTGCTAGGATATGGAAGTTAGCTAGGCTTCTATTAACCATATCCTGTGTATGGGCATCTGACTCTCGCTTAGCGGCTGCTAGGACTCTTTGTTGTTGCAACTTTCGCATTCTTTTCCTACGCTCAAATGCTCCCTTACTGAACCTCCCCTCTTTTTCTGAGGGAATGGCTCTTCAGACTGAGCCTTAAAAACAAACATCCCTTCTTCATTATCAGCGGCATACCCAGAGAGGGCAGGCTGTGAAGTGGTACCTTCACTCCTGGGTGAATCAGACAATTGACGATACACGTCTGAGGGTCCTTGATCACTCATACTGAAAACCAACTAATAGTCAAATAACACACAACAATAAAATACAGATATGCACGTATTTCCATAATAAATTTTCCTAACAATTTAAATAATATATTGATGTCAGCAGAACACTTATGTGGCTGAATCAGTGGCTTAGCTCTGATACCACCTTCTGTCGCAACCCCCGCCCCCTATCTGTCCCGGGAACGGGCGGCCGCGAGACCAGCTGTGGTGGTATCATTTTTTTATGAGTTAATTACATAGTTAGTCCCTGTGGTTTGCACAAAGTAACATACTTAGGTACTAATAGTTTAAAATAACATTATAGGGTATTAACTTTTCATTTTGTAACGTTTGGGGGTATGGCTTAAAATCACATTCTGTTAGTACCTAAGTATGTTATTTTGTGCAAACCACAGGGACTACCTATGTTACTACCTTAGAAGTTAATACCTCCAAACGTTACAAAATGAAAAGTTAATACCCTAGAAGGTGATTTTAAACTATTAGTACCTAAGTATGTTATTTTGTGCAAACCACAGGGACTAACTATGTAATTAACTCTTTTTTTATTTATCATTACTATTATTTTGGCAGCGGAAATTTCATCAGGACCATAGTTAGGAAAAGTTTATCAGAGTAAAACCACTATATTTAATAAACACACGGGTAAAATCCAAGTTTCTTATTACAACATGTTTATAGGGATAAATAATATTTTATTGAATTTAAAACATCGTCTTTTATGTAACTTTTATAGCCACATTTTTCCAAGCCGTCAGTGCTCTCCAGCTGGCTTTCTTCTAATTGGCTTTTACATTTTGTTACCTGAAACGCGTTTTAAAAACATTTGTTAGTGGGAAATACTGGTGAGTGAATCCCAGTTTAATCAAGAAACATTTTATTCTTAACAGTATTGAGAGCAATCACATTGTTTATTTCTACAAAATTACTCATTCAGTATTGTCAATCCTGACTGGTGGGTCATATTACACATTGGCTAACTCGTTGTCCAATGGTAACGTGTTCCACATTTTGTATACAAAACCCCAACATACCGGCAGTAATTGAAGAATTACAAAGACTCAATCACTGCTTAATAGCATTGTAAAACATTTAAGGTTTTGTAAAAACAATTTATAAAAAGGAGACTACTCACATTGCTGACTTAGGTTTCTTCTAAGGTTTCCTGGTGATAATCTATAATTTACACAATGCACATATGTTAGTATAATAACCCATTATTTACATTAGTAATACCCTCCCCGAGATGGCATTCCAACGACTACGTCGGGCAGAACCTCGACAGCCGTTACGGAACCCTGGATCAATCGGGCAGCATATCTAATACGTAACCGGGGTTATAATACTTACATCGGGGCTGAACTTCGTTAATTAGGGGGTATAATGCCCGGAAATTACTTATACTACGTAGAAATTCGTTGAGAAAGAAAAGATTTGAGCGAGTTCGACTGAAGGTCCAATGCCTTCTTATATAGGGCTGTAGTCCAAGTCTCTCGCGGCCCGCGTAAGGTAAGGCTTAGGCCTACGCTGCCCGCGTAATAGGGGGTCTAGGCATAGGTGATCCGGTTCATACGTATAGGTTCAACACGCATTTGACACGTGTCAACACCGGGTGCGATCTGATCCTATAGCTGCCGCGGCCCGCGTAAGCTCAAGGGATGGCTTACGCGCCCCGCGAGAACCCCATTTTTCTTATTTTTAATTAATTTTTAATGGTATTTCATATTTTGGGTTTGGTTTTCACATACGGGGTACATTTAGAGACATATAGGGGTATTTTAAAATATTTTAGGGCGTCGAAAAATATTCTGGAGGGTTGTTATAATATACTAGCCGAATTCTTGATGATAACCGAATTATGGTTATATGTCACGAACATAAGTTACTTTATTTTTGTTCGAAACTTCACGGTTTTGATTATAATGGCAAAATTAGGACCCATGAAATCACATAAAATCTTGCGTATAATTCCCACGTACGTGAGTGATGCGTTGAGAGTCGAGAACACCAAGGTTACCCTACATTGTCGCCGATGCGTTTTATACATTTCGGGTGCAACATGTATACGTATGCAAAAATCACGAATCACGATTAAACTTGTTTACGCACATGCCCTATCCGTTGATAACATGATACTTGTATTCTCCTTGTAAATCACATGTTATGTTATACTTGTGTTCTATATGCTCATTAACTTTGCAAGCCTACCTTAACAATTACATCGCTATAGGATTAACGCACCTTCCGTATTCTTGGTATTATTAAGTAAACTATTTTACAACCTTGTCATTTCGGCGACAATGGTATGCATGATTGTGGCACACTTTGGTTTGACTTATAGTTAACACATGCTAGTATGTTAAGTAACAATGTATGCAATTTACCATGTTGGATATGAGACAACTTTTACTCACCATTATACTATGAAATTAAACTTGTATACTCACCAACTTTTTGTTGACCACTATTTTAATACATGTTGCAGGAAACTATTTGATGCGATGAATAATTTTATTTAGGGTGGATTAGAAACACACCTAGATTTAAATTTATGTACCTTGTTTCATGTTGTTTCGTTATTTGCTACTTGTTGTATTTTTCTTTCAAGACAATGTAATATCATTTTAGTATAATGAAATTGGTGTTATCTAAATATTGTCACAATTAGTTGTTATGATGTCTCTTGCAATCTCATATTCGTCTCACTCCGATGTTTCCGCCATCGGTTGGGGTGTGACACATAAGCATCGATTGGATTTGGTTGTGGACGTGGAATAATGAGTTGAGTCTCATCGGGACTGAAATGAGTCAACTTGAAATTTTTGTATCCCATGTACTGAAATAGAATAAAGATAGCAAACTTAATCTGGATTTGTTGAACAACCTTGACCTAATCCCGGTAAAGAAAAAACTAATCCCCAGACCTTCCAATCCTGATTCTGTGTGTATAGCCTTCATCAACCAAAGATTGTAAACACCATTATAGCATTTTGGACCAAGGTGATCCCTGATAATTTGGGGTGTCAAAAACTGTATAATAACAAAGAAAGTTTATGGTAAACATTTATATTACATTATTACATAAAGGAAATAAAAATTAACTAATACGTACAACGCGACTCCTCAAAGGATTTAGATTGAAGTAGCTAAAAGAGATATTTTTGTCACCAGCATGATCCACAAGACAAAAGTTTGAAAGTCTCTTTCTTTTTTTGCACACGATAGCAAAATCAACATTAAAGGCCATTAACAGGAAATCAGAGTACGATTGAAATAGTGTAAAGACCAGTAAACAACCAAGCTTCAAACCAAGGTCATCCACAATAGTTCTTCATCCAGTTGTAATTTCTATTCCATCACGAACCCTCTCATGTGAAATAACCCATGAACGAATACCATCAAACCTGATTATCAACTTATTCTTCCCAAACAGTCCGCCAATTATCTTCTGAACATAAGCTTTAGGTATAACCTGAATTATTAAAGGTAATTAGATTAATTTGCAATAGAATATATATATAAATATGTTTACAAATTTAATATTACCAATTGATCAAGTTCAGGAAATCGCAATACTTTGAAAAAAAGCCATTATTGGATCTCCAACAAAGCAACATGTACCATATTAAAAGGACTGTAATAACAAATTAACAAGATAGTTGTAACAAATACATGTGTATATAACCAAGTCTAATTATTAACCATTCACAATGAATCATAAACATTTGGCAATTCAAACATTTTCATCAAAATTGAGATCTTTGTTCATGACCAAATCAAAACCATCAAATATTTATATCTGATAGACAAAAACAAAATATTATTATAAATGTTTAACATCACACATATATCTAATTACGGTTTAAAAAAACTAAACGTAATCCACTAAACATTCTATGTAAAACTAAACGTAATCCACTAAACATTCTATGTAAAACTGGCAAACATAATTTTATTGTTTCTGTAAAAACACTATAACAAATATATCAATTACAGTCGACTCGATTTAACAATAATAGTAACAAATGCTATGAACAATCACAATAACGGTATTGAAAAATTAATCACAAATCCTAAAACCAATTAGGGATTTATAAAAAATCTAAATAATATTTATAAATTTAACATGAATGTCCCCACTATTTTCCGAATATAACAAATCAACTGCAACAAATTCTGCACCAGTATTTAAATCGTGGTTTCGTGATCGTGGTTTTGTGAACGTGTTTTGCGTCAAATTCTGCAGTGAACTGCAACAAATCAACCTTTAATTCTGCAACCGAACTAAAATCTGTCCAAATTTCAGCGAATAACAGCTGCAAATTTCAGCAAATAACAACTGCAAATTCGTGATGAACTTAAATCGTAACAAATGGAATCCAGGTTCGCAGTAACAGATTCGTAATCGTTCTGG